>DWDT01005023.1:0-10722 GCA_018245595.1 Microceris scylla
CAATCGAAATGAAACCGATTTGATTTGGGCTTAAATATTCCGCGTTAAAGAAATCTCTGATAAAATTAATTACTGTCAGGACTGGCAACACTGTTTGCAGTATGCTTGATTTGACCAACAATAATAAGTGTGCTTTAATTTTTGGTTCTTTTCCTTGGGAAAATATCTAGCACGATAAATACGCAACTATTAATTGTTAATTTCTGACGTTACAGGCCAGTATTCTTACTGGTATCTAGGGAAGTTTGTTCATATCAATCACACCGATCCCGAGCATCGCATTATGCGCTAATCATTTAAGTGATCCAAACGTGACACATATTTCTGCCTGTTTATTTATACCTACTCGTATATACATATGTCAGGCTCATCTCATTCTCTAATACGGAAATATGTTTTAAGTTTTCACATCTCACTCGCGTTTTACGGTGGTCATAAACGGAGCCATAATATTTATTAATAGAATATTCTATGATATGTATTAAAAAATTACCACAGATGGTAGCCGAGGCGACCTTAAACGCCTAATTAATTAGCTTTGTAATGGTATTTAGTGTTAATACTGATCATAGGCATAGATAATTTGGCTCAAAGAGGGGTCAGAAATCTACGAAACCAGCGTGCGTATAAAACAAGACTGACGAAAGCTTAAGCAAGAGTGTCAGAATCGAAATATTTGGCACTTGTTCTCTCTGCCTACTTCTCAAGGGACCTGTCGTTAAGATATGTAGAGCGAACAACGCTATCTAGGTGGGAAGTGTCGGTGCCAATAGTCGCTGATGTCCCAGCACGCGTCGTGACCGCGCGCGCTATCGCCTGCCTGTTAACCCGTGTTGCACTCGGTATGAGGATTATTAATCTTGTCATCTGCGAAAGTGTGTTTGTGCTTGAATATATAAATTTATATTTCATTAGTAGTAGGTTGGTTATAACCTCGTTGGTCGGGTGCGCTTGCAAGCGCTATTGCTGATGTATAGTTCCTGGGTTCGACCTTTGGGTCGGGTAAAGTATAATTGGGTTTTTCTAATTTGATATTCCTAGTGGTGTACGGAAATAGGCCCAACCTCTATCGCATGGCAGAGAGTTTAACGTAAGAAGTGAATTTTGGGAGTGTACTATACCTCTCTTTTTACCTTTTCTGGGAAATACAGATGTAATATTATTTTTTCTTATTTTTATTATAAAAGTTACACCAACAAAGTTACAATATCATAGCCACAATTAATATACAATACACAAAGGAGAACAGAGTGTCACCTCAACTATGTTACATTATGTAGGGTTTCTTCGCGCCAACATATTTTAATCGACATCGAGGTAAACGTTACATTCATAATGGCAACTCAGTTTAGATATCTGTAGACGCTTTGTTTAATATTGACTTGCCAACATTTTTTAATAAAACAATTCCTTGTATAATGTTTAAAAACACTTTCGAAACATCTTGCGTTCATTTACATACCTAGAAAACTTCTTTGTTTTAGCAATAGATTTATGGTTCGTTACAAATCATTTATATAAGACGAGATACATAAACGATGCGTATCTAATTATATAATCGCAGGCTGGTTATTTGTGTATCATTTCGCGATGAGCACGGCAGATCGCTATCGTTGCAGGCATGCGGTTGCAGTGCAGCGAATCTCGCTCGAGGACGATTGAAAGCGCAGTCCGGGACAGCCTATAGATTATTAGCTTCGTTTGATTTTATCTCGTTTCCTCTTCATTAAATTGTATTCGTAAAACCTCACATCGCTATGCCGTTGCTTTCTGTCACTCTTACACATTTTTAAACTGGATGTATGACGTTTTCAGATGACATATGTCATGATAATGACAATACAAATGACATATGTCATGTCGAATGTAGAATACTGTGTCCCCTTACCTTCTATTGCTTACGAAAGTTTAAATTGGCTTACAAAATTTTTATCATATTTATAATCGATATTTTCTTTGTTAGTGATTTTTTGTTGATCTTTTAAGAAATTAAAGGTCTTATAAATCGTTATAAGTCAGGAGATGTTGGTTGGTCTGTTCATTATTGTGATATACGAAATCATTATAGACGATGAAACACAAAATTATATTCATTGGGTAGTAATATCTCTTGGTATTCTTTTAACATAAATTTACATGATTTGCTTTCTTTATAAAAAAATAATCTTTTATAGAATCAAAGTAGAAGAGACAGTGAAAAGACGTCTCATTTTACACACAAATTATGTTTTCAATTATGACGAATATTTAAGTGAAGGTTCATGTAGTTTAGATGTCGGATACAAATTAGGTCTTACACAGTTTGCGGGTAGTTTCACAATGGAAAGGTGCGTCAAATTTGTCTCGTTGTATCTCAGTCGTGGCCCGCGCGCGTCACAAAGGCCGTATAAACTGCTGGTCTGTCCGCTGACGCGCTACTAATGACGCCGCGGAGGTAGTCCACGACTTATTGCAGACGACCGCTGCCTAACGAGTGGCTATCATTTGAGTGCCTCCACTCTGCTCGCGCTGTCTACCTTGGCCACAGATTTGCAACAGTCGTATAATTTAAAACTACTGTTGCGTTTTTCTCTTATTTTTTCTCATCAGTACTGCACTGTGAAAGATGACAGTGCTGCCATCTAGAAGTCAGTGTTGCCAACTAGGAGTTAGGTAGAAGCTGTCCTTCGTTGAGTAAGGTTATTGTGTTACTACCAACATTAAAATATATTGAAGCATATTCATGTATGCTAGTTTTATATAAATCAAGTATTACGTACTTGATGCGGGAGCTATAGGGCGCATAGTTAATGTTTATTTCATTAATTTGACCTACCTTGTATCTATAACCTAATTATTTATAGTTGTCATAGTTTAGATAGAGTTTAGAGTATTATAGAGTATAAAGTATTTCCTCTGCTATTTCATCCGCATACATGAATATGCTTCAGAAATATGTTGCAAAAGTGATCCTATTTTACTATGTACTAACTCTATCGTTCGAATTATGTTACCATTGTTAAGCTGTATCAAAATTGCTTAAGCAGTTCAGATGTGAAATTATAAAACAGACAGAAAGAGTATCAGTCGCATTTGTAGATAGATTGCTGAAAGTATCTTGATAAAAGCTGAAATTATTTTCAACATCGACACCTAAGTAAATATAACTTTAAAAAATACATTTCTCAATCATGTAGATACTTTATGAATGAATCCCAGTACTGCACATGTTAAGACAGTTGTAACTGTCAAATCGGTAGCACAATGGTGACACTGAGACTCAAGACTTGTAAATCCATAATTAATTCTAGAAAGTCCTACAACAAACAACAATGAAAAATTTAATTTGAAAATTGAGACGTGTCTTTGTTAATATTTCATTGGAATGTAATTTACTTTTCGGTTGTCAGTGCCTAAATGACCGTTTCTATTTTATCGTTAAGAGCATAGACTATATTATATAGGACTTATTGATATAGATTTAATTGTATTTAACTATCGTTAGAGAACAATAGACAATTATGAACCGGATATTTACAGGTCGGTCCAAAAATGTTTGATAATAGTTTTTCACATCCGTATATTTAATATCACCTAACATGAACATGCTGTATATAACCGTAATATAATCACAATACACATTATGTTATACCTAGAAACACGAGCTCTGACTTTCTACGTAACATAATTGACACCAACGCCTACATCAATCACATTTTCGTTTAAATGAATCCGACAACACTACGGTCATTAAACACGGAGCTATCGCGTTCGTATCTTTGGTGTGGTTGTAAATTTTAGCAGGTCCAGACAAGACTGGACATGACTGGGCCGGACAGGACGGGGCACGACAGGACAGGACATGACAAGACACCAGCGTGGACCCGGGTGCCAAATGCTCTCGGTGTCGCACAATTTGCCCCGGACACGTCGCTCAGTGTAATTGGCCTTTACCGCCATTAGCTAATGAGATCGCGATACGATCTGGTCGGCGTTCGCCAAAGAGTATCGCCAGGCTCCGTTAGGCGCCCGCGCCACAGAGTGAATGACGAGTAGTCATGGCATCTCAGCTATCGTGTCTATGATGACAATGCTAGTTAAGTAAATACTTATCTTCATTTCATTCCAGGCACGTACGTTATTTTTAAAATATAAACTTTAAATTTGTAACTCCCGAAAGGTTGGGCAGAGGAATACTCCTGTACTGCTACGTCCCCAGGTACCATACAGTACAATTCCACGTTTCACCGGTTACGTTTAATTCCCATCTATGCACCTATTGCAATACACCGGGCATAGATCCTGACTCGAGTATCTATTAGAAATCTCTACTAGAAAATATAAGCGAGAAAAATTCAATAGTACCTAAATATTGCGTTATAACGGTAGTATTGCGATCAACGATTTAGCTTTTCGGGTGCGAGCAATAAAAAAATGCGAATATTTCTGTTCATGTCTAACTCTGTGGGCGGTAACGATGACAGCGCGCAGGCGACAAGACGAGAAGAGGGATGCGAGTGGATGTCTGTGTCGAGATCGCAGATAGGCGACGTGTGAAACGTACGGCGCGCCGACGTTCCGCCGCGAGCGAGGCGCGGCCGCGGCCTAACAAGAGTACGACACACCACGAATATAGCGGCTAAATGTAGCGTTGAACCGGAAATGTGTCGGCGCCAAAATGGTATCCATATATTTCAGCCTTTTTCTATGCGATGTAGGTAGGATATATGGGGCCCCCGAAAATGGTACAAATCTATTTCTGCCTATTTCTGTGGGATAGGATGATATGTGTGTGCGAAAATCGCTGTAAGTTCAGTGATATTTTATAATCATTATTATATACACGTTTTTCTCACTCGTACATGATAAGCTTGCGTTTAACCGCTATCTCACCGATGGAAACGCACAATGAGAACGATGAGCACGCCTGCCTAGAAAGAGCTTGTCACTTTTTTATTATCGTTACGCCAAATTCCATATGGGATAGGCAGAGAGCACGGAGTTCTAAATATCGTTATCCTTACAGATCTGACGTGCTTCTTCCAATTTCATCATTGTCTTCAAATAGGCGCTCCGGTTTCGGCGACTTCTGGCTTCAGTCAGTTCCAGTGACATTATATACCTAATAATGAAACACGACGTGGTCATGTAGAGTTGTTTGAGCACGAGTAACGGTCTAATTTCAGTAAAGTTTAGTAGTGTAGTGTAGAAGCGTGGCCGAACATGCTCCAGTCCTGCAGTTATTGGAGTAACCCGTGCCCACCTGTGAGTAAATATGTATAGGAACTATTATGAATGAAGTTGCGTCTTACATAATGTGACTTGCAACACCCATTAATGTCACATCCCCGTGTCATGTCCCATATATCCAGAAACGTTTGTGCGACGACAATTATATAATTTAAAGTTATTAACAACATTGGACGCGTCAGAAAAACGTCGGTGTTGCCATAATTTAATAATGAAAAGGTCATATGATACGTTGGTAGGCCCAGTCCATAAACATCATAACGAATGTTGATCGAACCGATCATTAACATACGGGTATCGTTAACAGATAGTTAGTGAGGTGTTATTAACAATTATAACATTAGGGCGCGGCCACATTTGTACGATGCGCCGAGCGCCGAGCTGAACATTCGCTGCATCACAATTAAGATAAGCTGGAAGAATCGATACTTAATTTTACTCCGGCCTTGATTAACAATTGCAATTTGTGCTTACCTTTCTGAGGTATAATTCAGTAATTTCTATAACTTGGTTTAAGGCTCATCACTCATTTTATGGTGGGACGTACATAACAATGGTAAATTTCTGCTACAATCTTCTGCCTAACACTTCGGGGAAATACGGGCGTGAATATATAGCTTTTTTTCTCTAAATATACGAATACTACTCAAGGTCATGGCTACTTATGTAACAGTGAGCAGTACTTGTATTAATTATTTTTTCTTTTCAATGCGTAGGTATAATTTTTCAAAATTTTCCTTACTGTATGGTGTATTGTTTGTTCAAGAATGGATTGTCCCTATCAAACGCTAAAATAGAATATTATTCGCAATATACTGTACGTACTATTTAGCGTACATGTCATTGCAAAACCTTCAGTTGTATGTACAAATTGAAAGTTTTGGAATTATTATCCAAATCTCAGAAGTCAAAAACCTTGCTACTTGATATGCCAGTTTAATAATATTCTCCAAAATTTTTGCTGCTATAGCTACAAGAAGAAACAATGTCTGTGATTGCTGAAATAACTGTTACTTCTTTATATTGCTCAAGTAAGGATTCAGTCAGCAATAAGCGTGCAGGTATTCTCTGGGTACATAAAAAGTGGAGGTTCGGACAAAGCTTTTGACCGCATTTGACTATGAATAACCTCGTTATAAGGAAAATAAAAATATATGACGGAACGGACGGATATTTGGTTGCGCCCTTGTTAATGTGGTAATTCGCTAGTGTCATAAAAATTGGGTGATTTAACAAAACTTTTGACTGCATTTGACTAAAAATGGGCTCGTTATAAAGAAAAAAAATATATACGACGAAACCGTCATATCAGGTAGCGCCTTAATAACGCGGCCAATTTGTTCAACTTTAATTAAACAATGCAGGAATTTATGCATACATTTATAATTACGTTTCTTTGAGTAGGAGTTGTTAGTTTAACAAAGGAAAATCAACTTTATGTTACAAGACATTAAGGTCCATTTTAACTGTGCGATACGTAAATATCTGATCTGTATCTATGGAAAGGGCTATGCTTAGCGTCTCCCTGAGCGATCGCATCAGAAATGGGGCGATCCAGCAGAGAACCAAAGTTAAAGACAGCCCAAAGGATTAGCAAGCTGAAGTGGCAGTGGGCTGATCACATCTGTCACAGAACCGATAGGCGCTGGAGTAGATATGTTCTGGAGTGGAGACCGCGACTTGGCAAACGTAGCGTAGGACACCCTCAAGCTAGGTGGAGTGACGATATACGTAAAGTGGCTGGCAGTGTTTGGATGCGAAGAGCTGAAGATCGAGGTCAGTGGCGTGCTATTGGAGATGCCTATATCTGGCTGTGGACGGGAGTGGGCTGATAATGATGATGAATGTTATCTAATCTAATATTTGAACTATGACCGTTAACTACAATATTGACATCAGTGTTGAAAGAATTTTCATTCCATAGCTGTATACCATTTCATTAACAACTTTAATGGTTTATTAGTAAATTGTAACGAGAAACGTGACATCACGCTTGTAATCTTCGAACGGGTAGGCAGAGGAGTGCAGTACACTCCATTTGAAATTTTTTTTTACCTGTTACCAACACTTATAAAGGGATTTTTCGTATTGCAAAATTCCTCTCGCGTGACGTCATAACAAAGAATCGGGGTAGTTAGATAAAAATTGTATGTTGCTTTTTGAACGCAACTCGATACGATACGTTTAGAAGATTAATGAAATCCGGTTATAATAAGATCCTAATTATATACGACTGATTTGTTTTCACGCTCGTTTGAACAATAACACACGTTCACAAGAATTATATAATTTTATAATGTAACGACCCTACATATTCAAAATAGAGGACGTGTTCGATATTCGAATTTGAAAGTTTTTATTGTTTGATTACCATAGACAATAATAGTATACGAGAGTTTTGTCGTTTTTAAAATTAGTTATAGGTAAGTATATCACTGATTTATAGGGATATATTATAGTGATGTAATAATCGATACAGAGGGATTACTAATATTATTTAACAGTCCGAGTTGATGAATCCCGTTTAAGTTTAATCCATTAAAATGGAAATAATTACAAAGTAGCAGCGAATTGGGCATTTTGGCGAAATCTAATTGTGACTATAGAGATAAATGAATCACAATATTTATACTGAAAACGTTAATGACGCGAGTTTTGACGTCAATCAGCATTATCAACGCTTTTAAGACTTCACACGTGTACGCTCTCAGTATGAGAAGGGTTAAGGCTATAAGTCAATTCGTCTATTTGTGACTAATTTAGAGCTTGCTTTTTTCGAAACATATGTATAATATATGTATGTACATATATGTTCATATTACGTGATACTAAAGATACAACTGATTAAAACGGTTACAAGCAATTCGTGAATCGCCCTGCAAATATAATTATGGTACGGTAAACAGTATAATTTTAATTTATAAAAGAAAAATTAGAAACCAAATCGACATTTCAACGTTCCATATAAAGGACGCTTGTGAAAATTAACCAGTAAGAGTCCTTTTAAATAGGCTGGCTCAGAGAGCAGAATAGACTATAATTGCATTTAATCTTGAATTATTTTTTTTAATTTCAATTATTTTGTGAAAATGATCAAGCATTTTCTTGCCATAAAATATTTGGATGTATAAAAATGACTTTATTGCGAAAATATTATTAACTTCTACATTAACTACGATAAAAACAATCTCGGCTCTACAAATCGGTATGTTTCACTAACCTCTGAGAGTAATGCAGGTAACAACGGTCCAAAAGTGATATTTCACACAGAACTTGCATCTATTGACGGATCTCGAACAGGTGTATGCACTCATTAGTGAGCAACGCTTCTTCTTAGTTTCGTATGTATATATACATGTACATGTACATGTATATAACATGTACAGGGTGGTTGTCGCAGTGTTCGGACGCATTTACGCTACCAGTATTTATTGTCACTGGCGCTACATAGAGCTCGGGGCGAGTAAAGCACGCGCTGGTAAAGGTCGTCACAGACGAAGCTGTTTATATTTATATTCTTAAGAATATATCTTGTAATCGTGTATTACGCGAGTGCAGTAGAAATTATTACGATGTAGTTATATTAGTATTACGCATTTGGAGTGATACATTGTGATTTTTTAAAATTCTCAACACGAGGAACCAGCCATACGGTCTACCTGATGGCAGGTGGTCACCGTCGCCTATGGACATGTGCAACACCAGAGGCGTTGCCAATACTTTGCCAGCTTTAAAGAAGATTCTTTTTATGCTTCTCTCGTAGAACCCCATATCATAACGTTCCGGGAATACCACAGAGGGAAGGTCATTGATTGATTCATGAAAATTTAAGATATTTTAAGGTAACATAACCGGTGAAAAATGGGAGTACTAAACTTCTTTGTCTATAGTTTCTGGGACATACAAGTGTAATGGGTACATAGAGGTTTGCGAAATGTTGATTTTTATATAGGTGTCCAATGTATATCTTCCTTTATTCAGTTTAATCCAAGGTATACCTATAGTGTAGTTCACTGTAGGTGTGGTCGCTACCAGTATTTATTGTCGCCGATGTTACAACATTTTCGTTCGCGGCGGTACACGAGTTGTTCCTTACAGGTTCGCATGTTGTGTGTTGCGAGGTTTTAACGCTAGATGGCGGTTGAGATTTTAGTATGGAAACGGGATTCATATGAATGTCGAATTCGATTTGAATTTGACTGCCTCGTTGTTCGTGTTGGTTGCAAGTGTGATTGCCGATCGGGAGGTCCCGGGTTCGATTCCAGGGTCGAATACTACAAAATTTTCTAATTTAGATTTTCTAGTAGTGGTTCGGAGTCTGGATTTGAGCCCGATGCATGGCAATAGGGTCACCACCTATTCCATAGTGGGACGTAAACGTAATCGGTAAAACGTGAGAGTGTTCTGCATTCCTCTGCCTACCTCTTTGGGGATTACAGGCATGAAGTTACGATTTGAATTTTTTTATTGGCTTTCATTAGTGGTCGGGTATTGGTGCGTCGGGGGTAGTAGGTTCGATTTCCACTGGAGACATAAATATTTGTGAGATTACCACAACTATTTGTACTGTGCTAGTGTGTGTGTAAAATCTATGTAAGTGTATATTTATATGTATGTACGTGGTTTATCAGCCAATTGGTAACCATTGCGCGATTTTGGTCAGCCTAGAATTAGATGTCCATGTGTGAAGATGTTCATTTATTAATATTGTGCAGAATATGATATAACACAGAATTTTAAGAAATATTCAATATTACATATACATAAATAGTTAGATATTATTGTCATACACACACAATTCAATATTATTTTCATGGGTTAATTACCTTGTTCGTTCCTCACAATAAGTGTTGGAAAGAACTGTCGAAAAAGGCTATTTTTTATTTTAAAAACA
This sequence comes from Microceris scylla, assembly GCA_018245595.1. Lineage (NCBI taxonomy): Eukaryota > Metazoa > Arthropoda > Insecta > Lepidoptera > Hesperiidae > Microceris > Microceris scylla. Next base: position 10,124 of record DWDT01005023.1, read on the forward strand.
AATTGGAGCCGGGAGTAGTTCGCTGTATGCCTTCGTGGAAATGCAGGCGTGATCTCATGTTAAACAGAACATAACGGAGTTTTTTAATAATTGCCCCTTGACCATCGCTCGCTCATTACTTACCCCTGATAAGGGCACAATTTTATATACTAAAGTGATGTCTTTATAGTATCCATTGCATGTGAATGAACGATGAACGACTTATGTGAACGACTTGTAATAGCCAATTAATCGAACGCTCTTGTGGTCTCGTTCAGTTCCGTCGGGAATGCCATTTGTAAGGTAAGAAAGTTAATGAAGATGTATCACCAATGCACTTAAATATGGCAAATTTTGTACCTGACTGTCGTCGAGTGTGAAACAGCTGTTGGCTGTTATGTATTGTTTTGAGATGTGTTTAAGTATTGAGGGTTTTCGTTTTTCTCTATTCCGAGGGTATTTATGTTTCATTTTTTATTTTATTTTTCGAATTAGACTGTTAGATGCTTTTAGAAGCAATGATAGCTTTTTTTTCCAACCCACTACAATTCCACTGCTGGAATACGGGTCTCCTCTCATATTGAGAGGGTTAAGGCCTTAGTCTGCCACGCTGGCCAAGT
>DWDT01005024.1:0-10722 GCA_018245595.1 Microceris scylla
CTGCCCGTCGGCGGCCAGGGCATTTAGCCGTGCCTATTTAGGCTGCGCTATACCGCAATTAGCCGGTCGCCAGAGCCTCTTTCCATGTATCTTTCCATGGTATCTTAATTTTGGTGAACACGATTATAAGGTTTAACATGGATGTGCTCTTTTTCAGATGGTAGAGACAAAGAGGCCTAACTGTCAAGGGCGAGTGTTCGTGTGCGGTGCTGGTGGTTCATGGAGAAGCGGCAACAACTGCGGTGGAGAAGCGTGTGGAGCACCTCTTTATGAAGAACTACCACATCGCTCTGACGATTCAATTCATAGCGATGACCACTTCGCCGAAGACGAGCTAAGTCTCGTCGGCGAAACGGCACCGTGCCGAACTTGCTCAAGGCCGCCAGCCCCACAATCGTTGCCTCACCGTCAAAGACATCAGCGCTTGGACCGAAGACCGAAATCCTTAGAAAGACGACGAGCACAGCACCGAGTTCCTCGCCACGTTCACCCCCCAGATCCTTCCGAGTTTCACGAGGGAGTACTCTTAGACGCGTTACTAAGACTATATCCACAAGTCGGAACGGTTGGCGCGAGACCATCTGGGCCAGTGCCTATGGGTGGCGGTGCGTGGCCCGGAGGGGATTTACCCGGAATGGGCTGCTGGCGAGGTCCTAGGGCCTCCCCAAAACCTCCAAGCGGAGACTCGTCGTTTGGTTCGGACTCAGGATACAGCAATAACACATGCGGCACATGTGGCACGCGAGCTTCATCACGACATCGTTTGTCCGCAGAAATACCGATGTCATGAATGTAAATGAACTCTGGTCTTAAGTGTTGGTCGAGTGCCATAACTGTTGCGTGATATTCCATACATGGACAGTGGAAGTGTACTGTGGAAGCATTTATTAGTTGTAACTTACGGCCTATTTTCCACTGGTATCGGTAAGGCCCCTTTTGCCTTTTTCTATTATAGGTTTGTCGGATCACTGTCGGAGATGAAGACTAAAAATCCTCGTAGAGTTTATATTTCTACAGATTTGTACAAAAGAGCCTGGTAGATTATCTTCCTATTTAGATTTATTATTCCTGTCATATTTTTGAGAACAGCTGTTTTGAGCTGCCTAATCGAGTACGAAGTTATGAACTATTGTAAGATGATTTTGTACAAAATACTCGTGACCATAACTATAATTAGTCATAGCGGTTTTGTCCTAGTAAGTTATATCAAACTAGTCCTGAAGTTATTACTATCAACAATCAAATTATTAATTATTGATTTTTGTGTAAAATGTCATTAAGGCGAGATGTAAATTGGTTCGATTAAAATGTAGATATTGTAAAAAAGTTACGTAAACGAGTCTAAGTTAGCGTAAACTAAGTCGAATTTTGTAATCATATCACACTTTCAATTTATCGGCATTACCTACATTTATAAATATAATTACATTACAATCTTCATTTTTATGCCACTTGTATTTGTTATCACTGGTGCTAGAATTATTTTTATTTTGAATCACAGCTTTTTCAACGCTTTTTTATAAATTGTTTATGCAACTGAATCGTGGAAAGTGGAAATGTTCATAGTTTTAAAAAAATCTTTAAAAAATGTTTAAAGATTAAGGTACAATTAGAATATAAGTTGATGGATCTATCTTTTATCCATAACACAAGACGGTTAACATTATGACAAAAGATAACAGTACACTTCGAAATGTCTAGTGCTGCAACTATGTACATCGTGTAATTCAATGATTCAAACAGCAATAATAATAAAATAGTTAAAACAAATATATTTGGTTATCAAATAAAAATTGTTCTTTTTCTCTGTTTATTGTATTTATAATTTAAGTGAATATTTATTTTCTTAAATATTGTTTTTTCATTGTATATTATATTCGTGAGTTGCATCACTTAATGTAATAAAAAATGTGAACCTGATCGGTTCTGTCTATAAATATGAGAAGCACAATAAAATGAAGAATAGATACATTTTTAAATTGTCTTTTATTTAGTATAAACTCAAGAAATCTCATCTTGCAGATTATTCTTACCATACATTACACACATTAAGATAACCATAGACATACATTAACGTACAATATTTCTATCAATATCGACACAAACAAATAATCGATTGTACAATAAATCAACATGTTCAGCAGCGTCTTGTACTAAGTAGCATATTAAACATGTAATTACATATTATCTAAGGAATAAGCTTCTTTTTATCGGCACAGTTATTTGAAAACATGTGTTATCCATACATTATGTGGAATATTTTCATTCAGAGATACTTCCTAGACGGTATGACGTATTATAGAAAAAGTGAAGGAAAAACATGTTTCCTTTTAATTAATAAATAGATGTACTCGTATATATGCAACTTCTCTGTAGCAAATTTCTAAATGTTACGGAGACCATTAACAGCGCCGTGTCAAGGCTCATTCTCACAGGTGCGTCAATAACGGTAAATATTGTAGAGTACAAGAATATGTTTTCGTAAAACATGTTATATTTACTTCACGTGTGCTTTGTTTCGATAGTAGAGCGCAGTTAGATTCCTGTAGATGGTCAAACAACTATATATGGTCTTCTGTTGAGCATTATTAGTAATTTTACGGTAGCGATAGCCTAGTGATTTATACATTTGATTTATATTCCAGGAGTCCTAGTTAAAATCTTTGCTCGCACCATTTTAAAAAGTATATGCGTTACATAGACAATAAATGATATAACTGTAGAAGAAAACTTTATAAGGAAACCTGCACTTTCTTGCATTTTTCATAATGTTCTCTAAAACGTGTCGGGTCTGCTTATTAACCTTTTACGTGTGTATTAAACATTTTCTTCCTCATAAATATGGCCTCTTTCTAATTAAAAGAAATAATTATTATCCATGAAAATGAAGTTCATTAAAATTTAAGGTTAAGTGTAAGCAAGGGTTCACAAGTTTAAAATATTTGCCAGGAAACATTTCCCATTTTTGCCAAATGCAATGATATTACACCGAAAGAACGCATACTACATTATCGACCGTTAGTGCCATCTGTCCGACAGGCTCTTTAGTTCGTTTTATAATGAAAATACTTCGCGCTGACTTGTTATTAGCTTGTTCCTTACCCAAAAATGCTCATTTCTGACTTACCAGTAGGTATAATGAAACGGACTTCTTTTCTCAAGAAATCGTTGTTGATGCCAGTAATGTAACAATTGATAACATCACCAACCCTCTCATCGTTCAATTCTTGTACAAAAATTTTCCTTTCAGAATGAGAAGGGTCAGTCAGGGCTCTAAGGCAATCAAGTCGATCTTGATGAACTTCATTCACCATGTAGAGCCTATATAAGGCGTGCAAATTTTGAGAATGTAATCCATTAGCATGACGTGAGAATTCAGAAGTAGAAAAGCATTCGTGTAGAACAAACTCCAGAAATTCGAACCCAAATTTTGAAAGACTAAATAACCACTGAACTGTGACTGACTCTAGACACCAGGTGAACTGTGCATTCGTTTTCATTTTCAATACGAAAATCTGCACAATTTTCTCACGAACAAAATTGAAAGCAACGGTGCCTCAGTTTTGAATACATTGCTTCTGTTGCGTCACATTCTTTGATTCAGATACAAGATAAATGTCCAAAGCAATTTGCCACGAAAACCAGCGTTTCCTCTTTCCCATTCATTCATTCATTCGGTGAATCAGGTCATAGCGAGAGGCTTATCTTATGCATACCTCGTCGAATATTTGAACAACTTTGCAATCATAACGATAGAAGGGTTGATGGTGATAATGATGAAGATGGTAATGATGAAAATAATATTAATGAACGTGATGGATTCATGAAGATTTTTAGTAATACATTTTTTAATGAATTAAAATGTTACTAAATTCATTTTACTCTTCCTGATTCCCCAGTGATTCTCCAGTTGCATGATGAAAAATATAAAACTGTAGAACAACTCTTGTTTCCACGAATTTTAATTTGAATGGGACTGTGGATGATGGTCCAGGCTGTGCTAAAAACCCGTTTTCTGCCGCACGCGAGTGGTACAGTCAACTGCAATCATCATAACTGAATACGCTACATACACAGAAATAAATAAATACGCTAGGTATCTTCGCAAGCCATCTGATTACATAAATAAGTGTGAGTAATAATTACAATGTAAGATAGGACACACACACATACAAATGTTTGTAATAATAGTAACAATCTTGTCGCTTTCTTGTGTCAAGACATGTACAAATTGAGTCATTTCGAAGTACAGTCAGCATAATAAACATTGAATAAAGTTTTTAAATAAATTATTACTTTAACTAGAAAATTATTAATATTCTCGTACGTAGTCACACCAGCAGCACCAGGTTACTGGTTGGCGAAAGTGAAGTGGCTAAGTACTCGTAGCATGCTATTGGAGAGGCCTACATCCAACAGTCGACGGCAATAGGTGCATACTGATGATGGTGAATATCTGATTGTCGTATAATATGTTGAAGCAATGAAGTAAACCGTTAAGGTTACTCCACTAATTATTATTTCCGAAAGTCTACACAACTGCTTAACAACGTCTTTATTTTCGTAATACTTTTACTAATTACAGACCTAACCAAAGCCCTTCTTCGTAAGCTTCAATCACAGCGTGATCGCGGAGTGGACTGGCTAATGCTACGGTGTGGTACACTAGCAATGAGTAGGTATGTTGTACGCGTCAAGCACTAACATAGGTACTATGTTTACACAAATATGACATAAGATAAATTAGGAATCGGCGTTTCACAGCCGCACAAACATCGGCCGGCTACTACGAGTATATTGCCCAGAGCTAGGAGTTTGCTATCGCGAATTACAAGTATTGGTAGTTCCCGTTATGTTAGTATCACTGGATATGGCTATCCGTATTTGAATGTAAGGGTTTCCAGGAATATCTCTCTTTCCTGTAACTCAGGCCGACCACATTCAACCACTACTGCGCAATACCGATGTGATGTAACAAATAACTCTGTTAGGTTTCAATAAGCATTTTACTGAGGCGTGGTAAGTCTGCTAACCTGCACTTGGCCAGTTTGGACGTCTACGTCAATAAGCCTTCTCATACTGAGAGGAGATCCGCATCCGGGAAAGCAACAGAGCACCAAAAACAAGACGATGATGACAAAATATTTCATTAAAACACTAAAACTGTACAATGTTTAATGTTGACTATACTAAAACATCTCGCAGCTCTTTCTCATGCGATTCTCGTGCACAACAGTTGCATTTCAGATACGATCTCTCTTATATTTACGTGACAGGAGCGCTAACAATGAAGTCGGACTTAATTTTAATAAGAGTCACGAGGCTCGTCAGGTTTAATTTTTTTCTGATATTTTTATATATACTCCTATGTGTATTTTAATAATATATGCCATATCACTGTTATTGGGGACTGATAGCTAAGTAACTAAATCATGTACTGGCAATACTCATGTTTGATTTGTTTATACCTTGTTTTTTAAAATGGGAAGTTGTTAGACATTTGTTTTTGAGGAGTTGCCAGTCTTTACCATTTTTTCAGTGATTATTTATGAAACGTTTTTAAAACCCCTTCGTCACAGAATCTCAAAAAGAACCCATAGGAAAACCTATCACATACCGGACATACATAGCAAAAACATTACTTGATTCGTACTATTGAAGGCTTTATGAAGCCATTCTGAAATCTAACTCAAAGCTTACTAAAATACGAGTCTTTCTCTACAAGAAAATTCGTAATATTAAGGAAATCAAGCCACGATAGACCATCTTCACTTATTGATGACTAATTATACTATCGCCATAATACTTGGATCTATGTATGTTAAACTGTGAGTCCGATTAAACCAATTAGCTAACAGACATCAAACTTCGTCAGATGACTTAATAGCGATATAAAAACGCGCTACACACTTACTGGCCCTTAACAATCAAGCTGAAACTACATATAATTCAAACAGCTGTAATCATGGAAAATAACCTTTATAGTTATTATTTTTTTCTGTTAAATGTATCAGCTACCCAATGTTTATTTTTACATTTGTAGTGAAAATCACACGAAATATTGTTCATTTTCCAAAACCTGTAAGAGAAGCTTTACACCATACACAATTCTTAGGAGAAAATTGATTCATATCCTCAAGCCCACCAGCTTATGTCCTTCAGCTTAAGTGTTTTTTATGTTATGGCAAAATCAAAGACCCGTCGCTCTGACCCGACACCAGCCATACATACAGAAATAAATGGATACATCCCAACACAATACAACAATAAACAAAGCCGCAACCAAAATCTATTTCACCAAACGAAAACACCAGAAGCTAAGTACGTACATGCTAAATAAGCGTCATTTACATCTTACACAAATTACACATGTCACTTCCAGCATTAACACTATATCAACGACACAGCAAATATTAATAAGCCGCCTTAGGCAGAGTTGATTTATGTGTTTAGACGCGCTTGCTCGTATGAATATATTTTAACAAAGTAGCGACAACCCTACAGACTGTTCGCGATGAGGCATCGAATGTCATAACGCGCTGAAATGAAATGGTTATAACGGCATTTGCAGATTGAATATTAGGGTGACAAAATAAATTATTGTCTTTTCTGCGTTTTATTATCTTTGATCCACGTTGAGCGTGACTTTTTAATGTGTGATGTGAACGTGTTACGATAATTTAGCAAAATTAACATAGCATTTAAAGAACGTAGATACGCACGTAGCACGTAATATCGCGCCTGCAATCACCGAAGGGATAGCAGAGGAGTGTGGGTCGCTTCAATGTTTCACCAGTTACGTTTACGTTCATAGAGTTCACGTTAAACAGCCGCGAAAAAACTTGGCAACCTGAATAAAGTGAAGCAATACTTCACGCCCGAGCAACTGCTCGTTTTATGCCAGGCGCAAGTGCGATCTTGCATGGAGTATTGCTGCCACCTATGGGACGGATCTGACAAGTATCACCCGGATGCCCTAAGCTTCGTGGAGAAATGTACCAGACGGCTCATCGGCAGCGAAAAACGTATAGAGTCCAAACTGCATAGCCTTGTACACCGACGCAGAGCAAAGTGATTCTCTAAATCGTTTTTTGCTACAAACTGCGAAAGAGAGGAACTCTCTGCCGGCGTCCATTTTTCCTGATTTGTATAATCTGGAATTATTCAAAAGACGGGTGAACAGGCACTTTTAGGCGAGCGCGCTACATCCTAGGCTACATCCTGGGCTACATCTCGCTTTCCATCAATTGGGATTTGCAGCTAAAGGCGAGCCTATTTCTAACAAAAAAAAAACCATAGAATACCTGGTGAGCCTATCACCGGGCACTGAGCCAGTAGGTACTAAAAAATCTAAGTTAAAATCCAAATGTATTTTTCCCGGAATTTGAACCCAGGACCCCTTGATCTGTAGTTACGCTTACAACCACTCGATCAACGTGGCAGCCTTTCTCTTAAGATTACAAAAATCACTTAGAACAAAAGAATTAATTTTCTTTTTAATAAGATAGATAGCGAGCGTGCTTTTTCCGACCCTTTTATCATTCCACTGCTGGAGCACGGGTCTCCCCTCATAATAATCAGAGCAGTGATAGCCAAGCGGCTTCGAACCCCCCCTTTTAGTTCGGGGGTTCGGGATTCGAATCCATAGCGAGCATACTTACTCGTACCTATATCAATAAGCAATAAGTGGGTAGCTTCAATTATATATTTTTATAACTTATTATGGAAACACCATTACAACTGAATTCACTTTATCGCGACTGCTAACATAAACCTTAAAGGTAGTTACTTAAAAGGGTGTTCGACGGAATAGGTCCTTGTTGCTTAAATCTGCCTTACACTCTACGACGAGGTCGGCGCTCACAAGTATATCTACGAGTATACAGTCTGATATAACTGGAGATGAAATTAACGGGACAACAAGTTGTGATTGACGGAAATACAAGGCTTTTTGAGATGCACCAAAGTTATCGGAATAATTGATAGATAATTTTAGAAAACTGTTGCATACTTTAGGTGTGAACGAATAGACTCATTAAATTAGATCGACGACTGATGGACCAAGAAGTCACCGAAGGGTGACCACGTCTCGATAAAAGCAGCGTAAGCCGCACTCCTTCGAAGTAGTCTGACGACCCGAAGAAGCCAGCGGAATGCTTCTAGATTTGGTAGGTCTCGAAGTTGGAGGCGTGGCGCCGGATAGGGGAGCCCTATACCTAGCAGTGGACGTCAACAGGCTGATGGATGGTTGTATGGGGTAGGCCCTACCAAATGACTATAGTTTATTGTAACTATATTTTCTGTATTGTAATATTAAGTATAAATATTATATACAAAATAAGGTGTTGTAATATTTATTTTTCTTACTAATACAATTACTATATATAATAAAGTATGCTCTCGTTTATAGCGGCCAACATGGAGGATCATTTCATACTAATGTAATATCGCGTCGCGTCGTCAAGTATAAACGATTCTCAAGTGTACAAATAGCGAGTGGTTTTGTACTTTTTCACATACTCTCAGATATTTGTTACGGTTCTTTGATGGTTCTGCTCTTCATTGTGACGAAGTGTGCGAGAGTTCAGTTCAATCAAGAGATTGGTGCCTCCGACAGAGCCATTGCACTTTCTCCAGTACGTTCTTTGTACTTCATTTGCTGGTTTCGTTATTTATGTGTATATTTTTAGTTTTGAATATTATGTACAGTCATTGGTTTTCCGCTTATAAGGTCGCCAACCCGCACCTGGCCAGCATGGCCGAATATGGCCTTGACGCTCTTATTTTGACACCAGAGCCGTGTCCAACAATCGAACTATTGTATAAAAAGATCGCAAAAAGTCATTGATTATTAGTTAGATTCTACCGAGAAAGAAATCTAACTCGAGAAATGGGATATACATATGTATCTAACTTTTGAACAACTTTGAAGAAAATGACTCTAATTTCGGAGGAACCAGTTTCATTTTCAGCCCATCATCTTCATCTTATCCGATCCATGTCGGATTTCTAGGGTATCTCGTCGCGAATATTTCTGAAATTACATTTTATTACATTATATTTTCTAGATAGACAATTACATTATATTTTCTAGATAGGTCCATTCTTAATACCATTTACTGTCTGAAGTCACTTTCTAAAAAAATAAAAGATGTGATTTTTTTTAAATATCAAGTGATAGCTTTAATTAGATATTATTACTTTATTACATAATATGATCTTATTATTTTTATTATAAGAAAATATGTATGTATGTAATTCATATCTTCACGACTACTATTATTGATTTATTGCCCGAAAAGTAACTTTAACTTTTAGTTTATATTCATAGAATATCAACAATAAAATTTGCAGTCGATGTAAAATAACCCACCATAATGCCATGCGCTACAATTTCTTAAAAAAAATATACTGAGTCAACTGCACAAACATATACCTAAGTATACAAGGCGGCAAGTTTGAACGTCCAGTATAAACGGATCCATCACATTTATCGACTGTTCTCACTCATCGAAGTATACGTGTAAATAACGGGCCAACTCATTCTGGCGGCTACGTTTGTATGTCTGAATTCATCAAATAAGACGTGAAGCCATAACTCCTGGCTGGACGGACTTGGCCCGGTGGAATGCAATTTATAAAAGACGAACTTGGTTCAAAATTCACTGAACACTCGCTCGTGACGATCTTTGGACGGTAATGTTATAAATAGATGGGGTACATTCTTGGAGTTGGCGATATTTTATCGAACGTTTTACCTGCTTAGCGACTGAAATATTTTTGCTCAAACAAGATTAATTAGGTTGTCGCAGCGGTCTAGTGTCATTTATGGTTTAACACTAACTTGCGTAACCCTAATTCTTGACAAGAATTATATTATATCAATCTATTTGCCAATTATTATATTATATATGTCGTGTAAGAACTGCTTAATCACTTTAGTATTATTACGGAAACCAATATCACTCTTATAATTATTGATATAAAATACGGGTAGCTGTTTACAATCAATTAACCTCGCTGCAGTACTGTAGTTGTAAAAGTGGACTGTGGTCAGATTTATTTATTTATTTAAGTTTTAGGGAAACTTACAGCTAAATACATGAATGAGAGGATGCAAAAGGAGAATAGGTAGGAAATGGCCAATGAAAAATTTCCACCAATAGTTAACAGGTTAGAAAGAAAAGAAAAGAAAACGGACACGTGCACACAAGACAACAAGTGACAGCAAAAATACAGGAAAAAAAATTTATGTAAAATTCAACTATGTATGATTACAACAGGCAGAAAACAAATAAGTATAGCATTCGTATGTAAAAAAAAACGGTAGTAACGTGTATTTGCACATACAATCAGGAGAAAAAAAATGAAAATTTCATAGAACGATTTACAGTAACTAAACAGACTCGTTAGTTCCGAAGGACCGAGCGATCATAAGGCACTTAAGCTGACTCCTCCTCCAAGTACTCTTGGAGACGTTTAAGTCAAAATTATTTTCAGTGCAGAATACCTGAAATTTGTGAAGGTCATCTTGGAGGCACTTCGCGGAGTCGAGACTTGTAATCGGGCACATGATTTTCATGTCATCGGCGTGTAATAAAATTCTTGAGTAGGTAAAGCAGGATGAGATGTCGTTTATAAATATGTTGAAACGTAAAGGGCCTAAAATTATCCTTGAGGAATACCCGATGGAATGAAGATAGCTAAAGAAGTGTACCTACC
>DWDT01005025.1:0-10722 GCA_018245595.1 Microceris scylla
GCCTTAACCCTCTCAATATGAGAGGAGACCCGTATTCCAGCAGTGGAATTCTAATGGGTTGAAAAAAAAAAAAAAATGAACTGACATCTAGGGTTTTGTTTCCTCGTGGACTAATTTTGCATGTTTCAAAGAATCCTATTTCTAGGATTTCTGTGCTATATAATTTTTCCATTAATCCCTAATACTTTGATTTTTGTTCTCAAGTTCAAATATTATGGTAAGTGTTCTGTCGGTCTTGTGTTGTAAGTAAGGAATTAAGTCCAATCATTTTGAAATAGAACTTCAGTCTTGCATGAAAGAGACAGTACTCATACATATATTTACTGAGATTCAGTAGGTATATAATTTCAGCTATCATACGGTTCCATTTCTTACCAGTATGGTGTAAGGACTGTAAAAATGAATTTATATTCCTGCTCTTAATCATGAACACTGCAATGAAATACATTTATATTCTTCCTTTTAATTTTCGAACGCGACTGTATTATTCAAATAATTGAACGTTAACTAATTCTGGGTTGATACTTAGATTTATTTGCTGATCTTTTACAAGTCTATGCTCCAAACCATTATGCAACAGACCATTATGCAACAGATGACACAAGCTCGCTCTTCAGGAGTATCTAGTTGTAGATATGGAAGCATTAGTAGCGAGACGCTGACGACGTGGGATATCGCAAATAAACTGAGTTGTGCGCTGTCTTGACACATTTGTACTGATATTCAAGGCGTATGTACGTTGATAGAATATTTGTGAATAAAAATATCAAGAACTTTATGCAATATCTTACAAAAAATCGAAACGTTCTCAAAAGGTCGATTGGTTTATCTAGAGTTGACTTACCTATGACTTGAAGATTGTCAGTGCTCGTATTAATTGTTGCAAAGCCGCATGTAGGTATTGTACATTTATGTTTTAGGTCTGGTTTAAAAAAAACTAAAACAAATCGTAAGAACTTAGTCCACAGTGATACTACACAAAGTGACTTGCATGTATTATTGCTTCATTTATTATTTACTTATAAAACAAAACATCATGTCATATATGCTTCTATGCGCCTAAAAGGGTGGGCTCCCAAATTTCATTCCTTATGTTACACAGCCCATGGAATAGGGAGTGAGCCTATTTCCATACAACGGGCGCAATACCCGAGTCCGGGCTACTAGTGGGAATTTTAAGTTACAAAAAGCCGGTAATACTCTTTGTAAAAGGCATCGCACACACGCACGCACTCACGCACACACGCACGAACGCATATACACACGCACACACAAACACACACCCGCACACGCACACACACACACGCGCACACGCACACACGCACACACACACAAGCACACATACGCGCGCACACACACACACACACACAGGCACAAGCACGCATACACGCGCGCGCACACACACACACACACACACACGCGCACACGTACACACGCACACACGCACACGCACACTCGCACACACACACAACACACACACACACAAAAACGCGCGCGCGCGCGCGCGCGCCCACATGCACAATCAGCCTGTCATGGTCCACTGCTGGACATAATATGCCTCTCCGCATAGCCCGCCACTCAGCTTGATCTTCAGCTCGTCGCATCCAACCACTGCCAGCCACTTTGCGTATATCGTCACACCATATAATAACAAACATTTTTTGAAATCCCATACACGTTTTTCAAGGTTTACAATAATATTTGGCTAAAATGTATCAGAAAACCAGCAACCCCGCTGACGTCATGAGAAACATTCACGACATGATATGCTCCAACTGGGTCACATGACTCCCCTCTGAGCGCACCTAGCGTTATTCGTTGCCAAGAAAACATCCGATCAATTAACGATGAGATCCAAACGATTCAAAACATACAAGGTGTGTCGCATGTTCTTCTTGATTTAATTAATTTGAGCGTGCACATATTAAACTCAAGGTCAGTTTATTTCAGTTTACAAGCGATGTGAAATTTTGAAATAATTTCCTATGTGTATGTGATTACAACTGGTTGGTATACCGTCGATTTGGAAGAGTAATTACTGTTTGAGTTAGGAGTGTAATAAAATGCTCAATAAACGTAGATGTATGGCTTAGAGTTTGTTTTTTAGTATACATGTTGAAGAGAATATTTAAACAAGGTTAGCAATAACATCAATGATTTTAATGTTTCCGATTTGCCTCATAGGGGATCAGGCGTAATGTTATTCCCAATAATAACATATTATTATCATAGGGAATTATATTATTGTATTATCATAGGGAAATATTCGGTTTTCTAATATTAAATGCCGGCTTGTATCGAAATGAAAAATGTTTTTCGACTTTCCAATATTAGCATTCTTGTTTCCAAGAAAGCCGTAGTTTTATTCCTTCTGAATGTTTTTTTAATAACTGCAAATATTGAAAATTTATATTCGGGTATCTACGAGAGATATATGAAACAAAGTTTCATATGCCTCATCATCATCAGCCTATCTCAGTCCACTGCTGGACGTAGGCCTCCCCCAAAAGAGGGTTTATGCCCGTAATCTCCACGCTGGGCATGCGGGTAGGAGATCGAGAGATCATATGCTTATAAGTAGTTTAATAACGGGCAAAAAATGGCATAATAAAAGGGAATGGGCTCACCACCTATTTCATGGGACATAAACATGACTGGTGAAACGTGGGAGTTTACTACGCTCCTCTGCTTAACTCTTCGGGGATTACAGCCATGATGTTACTTTAATATTATTAATTTAATAATTTAGTAGTGATTTCATAAACAGTTATTGTCACATCGCATTTCATATGACACATACGCAGTCACACACATTTACGCATATATGTATATGTATTTATAACTACATAGGTGTGTATATGTGTGTGCGCCTACTAAACAAACATTACGTTCTAAATTGAAACAGTTGTTCTAAATTTAAATTTTAGTAACGTCACATTGTATGAACATGTTAGACGTACCTACACAATTTCCTATATATAAAAACTAAGACAAAACAGTTCCAAATCAATTATTTCTCAGTCAATCAGGTTTCTTTTTCTTATGGCTCACTTGGTGAAGGTCTTCAGTAATATCTTTAAAAAAAATTAAAAAATCTAAGATTTAATGAATTAAAGTTAAATTTTCACTACTTAGCAATCAAGTCATAAGAAAATCACTATTTCTTACGAACAGACATGACTTGACACTAAAATACAGGTCTGCAGAGGTATTAAAAACAAGTTCAATACTCTAAAATATGCGGCTCTATTCCTCAATGTGTAGAGACATTATTACAGTAAATTGTATAGAACGCATCGTAATAGGAAAAAAAAAAAAAAATTGGAAAAAAAACATCAATTATAATTTCAAAACTTCGGCGTATATAAATAAACATGAACACTTGATGTCGATAAATCGTTAGAAAAACTATTAATTTTTGCGTTATAGTATTGTATAAATCTATGAACAAAAATAAACTAATATAACTAAAACATGACCTTCATTGTGTGTATGTATACCGTGTGTATACCTGTGTGTACTTTTATTGTGTGTATATACCTTATGATGAATAAAATAATTTCAATTTGAAACATCTTGAGACTACATCTCTACACACGGCCATTAGTCCTCCAAATAAGGCTGAAGAGCGCTGTTATGGAAACCAAAAGGCTGGTTAAATATATACATACATACAAAATGAATATACACAAAATGAACAAAAACTTGTACCTACTCGTCATACAAATACTTGTCTTCCCGGGAATCGAACCGACGACCTTCGGTTAACCAGTTATATTTATAACAACTGGACCAACAATTTTTTTGAAAATCCATAATACCTATGATACTTAAATAGATCTTATTAACTTAGACTCTTAGAGAATAATCAAATGCGTAATACGAGTAATTAAATACGTTCAAACGCATTAAGAATTCCAGTTGCATCTGGAGCGCAGCGACATCTAATATTAATTATTTATGTCCTAATGAATGTTAATAACGCAGTACCATTTGAGAACTAGGTGTGAAGAAAATCGTATTGGCTTAGAATCAATAAACAGATTATATATTTAAATTCTTTTGTTCACACTTAGCCGTTCTAAAATCTTCCATTTATTATCAATATTTTTCTATATTTTATTCAAGAGTCATTTGAAATGAATAGCCTTTTTTATTACATATTGTCAATACCTATTTATCGTTTCATTGTTCAAGACGGGTCGCCTCGCAGCATGAGTAGGGTTAAGGCGATAATTTACGACAGTGGCCAAATGCAGGTTAAAAGACACCTCTTAAAAACATTATGGTGAAATGCAGAACTGTATAGTAGGGTTACTTACGATCTTTCAGTTGCAATAGTATGTACCTAATTGCATTTTTTTATTTTCTCTGTATTAATAATTTTGAATATGTACATGGATTGTATAGTTATTACGCTTAAAAGAAGCATCATGTGTCCATGTGTGTTGTCTATAATGCATGTAGTCTATATATTTACCCTATATTACCTTAGACATTAAACTGTTTACCTGGTATTGAAACGAAAACTGAAAAAACTTACTTATCTTTTTAAATATAATTACTACAATATTTATTAAAAAATGAGACTGTCGGATGGCGCTGACAAATTATTAATTTATAATCCGAATAATTAAGTAAATTATGTATTAAATACGATTACGTAAACCTTAAATAATTGTATTTAATATATTAGTATAAATCAAAGTAAAGTTTATATATACAAAGACACCATTTAAAATTTTTATTATTGCTCATATTTTGACGAATATATAAAAAAAAACCCGTTGAAATTTGCATTCGGCGGTAAAGAGCGCTCGATTACGAGTTTCCGAACGTAGATTCGCGCCGAATCGTTCGTTCGAGCAAGGTCTACAACTGAACTGTCAGTCTCTGCCTTGTCACGAGTGGGAGTATGCGCGTCGTGCTCGCTTTTGCGCGGGAAACTAGCCGCGTCTTCTTCAACTCGTCTTTATACATTTAATTTTAAAGTAATAATCGCGAATTTTACTAGAAAGTTTTCTAAATATAAATAGTGTCTATTCTTAGTGATAAAAGTGGGATATAACTCATAAAGTGCTTGTGTGTCTGTGGTAATATACACGTGGAATATGAAGATATTGTTTTGTATTAATTAGATTACATTTACATTCCGTTATTACGAAAGCCATGATCGTTTTTTCACGTATATCTGTCGGTTTTGTCATTTCAGCTGTTAAGACGATTTGACGCGGCAGCTAATTATACGAAATGAATTACGAAATAATTACCTACCTGTAAATGTTTTTATATTATACATACCTATATTTCATTCTAATATTAATTCATTGTTATTTACACCTGCCGAAGGTCACAACTGTTAAGACATCAAGAAGCTACTTAAATAATTGTTGATTATTCGACTTCTATTTTTAATTTCTATAAAATAACGTTGATTTAGATATGTACTTCCTTTTGCTAATTTGCAAAAAAGGTATGTTAAGGTACTCGGACATAATTTATAACAAATATACATACCTGATATTTTCTGGTAAAAACATACAAAATATGATAATTAGCTTGAAGCGTAGCTAAGAACTAATTATTATTATAAGGCGATAGTAAAATGTGTTTATAATAAGGTAAGTAATAATACTCACTTTAATTCTTATTTTAAAATAATTTGTGAGTTTATTTATACCGTATTATTGTTTGCTTAATCTGACAAATGACAATTATTACCTACATATAATAAGTCTTTCTAAAAAATCAAATCGAGGGAAATTTGTTTCGCCATCTAGTGGTCGCGGTAGAAAAGTTCTTGTCATTTGCAGCTGAACTTAGTTTCATAGTAATTTTCAGGTGTCTTCATAACTAATTTAACTTCATAACTATGAATATATACGTTGATAATTTTAAACCATACAAACCATTCAAAAATTCGCTTTATGTACACTTGAGCTTAACGTTGAAAGCATTCTATTTCCGGATTTCTTCTTTTAAAATTTTATAACGTTTTTCATTGCATAGAGCAAATAAAATTGGCGGGCAGGATGCAACGAATAAAGTTTCGCCAGTTTTAAACATCTCCAATCCTATTCGCCAATGTTTTTATCGTCTTTTTTACGTCTGAATATCTTGGTAGTCAGATATTATTTTTTACCTCTTATAACATATGCGCTGACTGCCTCGTTGGTCGTGTTGAACGGAATTGATTATCGAGTTCTGGGTTCAATTCGGGGTCGGGTATTATCGGGGTTTACTTAGAATTCTTATTAATAATTCGGCATCTGAATTTGTGCTCGCTAAAGAAATATGGGCTCACCTACTGGTTGGATTTAGAAAGTAACAGGTGAATCGTGTTAGTGCAATACACTCTTCTGCTTCCCCTTCGGTGAATACAGGCGTGAGGTTAAAAAACATATGCAACATAATAATAACTAGGGACAGTATAGCCACATAAACAATTATTTATTTATTCTTTATTGTTGATAACAAAAGGCGGACTTAATGCCAATTGGCATTTTCTACCAGTCAACCCAGGTGATGATGAAGAGTTGTGATACGCACTAAATTACCTTTATTTAAAAACAAAACAGTAGGATATTGTACACCATAGTTGCATTGTATAATAAGCTTATAATTATACATATATTATATATACACATACATATGTATTCAAATGACTACATATGCAATCTCTTTCACTCATATCGCTATTAATAGAGGTACTATATCATTAACGATATCTCAATTAAGCTCGAAACAATCTAAGTTTATCACACAACCGACACCGGGAGCGATTGGTCCTTGGGTAGTTGATCGATACAGCCATATTTACATAGCGTTACCGCGCTTCGTATTGCAAGTCGACAATTCCGGTTAGATGGCCTAGTAATGATGAATATTTGAGAAAATTTAAATATTTTCTAAGGTGTATGAAGTCTGCCAACCCGCACTTGGCTAACGTGGCAGACTATGGCCTTAACCCTCTCAGTATGAGAGGAGACCCGTATTCCAACAGTGGAATTGTAATGGGTTGAAAAAAAAATACATTTAATTGTCGATTTCAATACAATATTCTGCATAGGATTTTTTTAAGAATTTACGGTTGCAAAATTAAATTTTAATAAACGCAGCCACAAACGTACAGAGTTTCTCTCGTGTTAATAACAAAAACGCAACATCACGCTAGTAAACCTCGAGAACGTATGCAGAGAAGTGTAATCAACCTCACGTTCATTCACCAGTTACATTTACGTACTAAAAATATATATTTCAAAATTCTTTGATGTGCAAGAATATTAATAATAAACTCTATGACAATTATATCGAAACAAAACAATCAGTATACTTCATCAGCCAGTAACATTACACCGATTACGTTTTATCTGAACGTGGCTTCAATCAACTGTTTCGTTAGCTGACATTACGATGATACCGAGACCAGTTCACAAAGGAGTTATATCGGAACCAACTAAGCGGATCACTTTCGCTCGGGAGCTCCAATGATCCGACCACTTTCACCGGCTGACGTAAAGCTTTAAAGTCACGGTAAGGGTCGCGTCACATCAACTTACACCAATACGTTTTAATATCACAGTCGCAATAAGGGTCTCGTCACATCGACTTAATCGTACCTACATTTACAAGTATAAATTATAATATGATAATCGCAGTAAAGGTCACGTCACAAATGATGTAAATGAAATGAAAATACACACAAATGAAATGAAAATACACACAAATGAAATGAAAATACACACAAATGAAATTAAAATACACACGTCACAAATGAAAATACATACATTTAAAAAAATTAAGAAAGCGAAAGACGTAAAATAGGCACGTCAGATATGTAAGGACATAGATATTTAGCACTCGCCGCAATCTGTCTAGCCCGTAAGGGACCTAGTTTGATAATATAAAAATAATAATAATAAAAGGCATCTTAGTATTAACTAGAAATCATTTAGTTAAATTATTTATTAGCTGTGAAATAAGTCATTAAGCTTTCGTAAAATCTTGATTTAATCGCTTCTCGCTGAACATACAACACTCGGTTAACTGACACTGTAATCTCACAGCACTTTATCGTAAATTAACTAATCAATAATCTTACTTGCTTTATATAAGTCGATATAATAACGCTTAGATGAAGTGTTAGATGCACTTTCTGAATATTTTAATTTGAGAGTGCATTTTAATTATAACTATTTGAATGACGTTTTGACAGTTCACATGTAAAGTAACCAATGTGAAAATTATCAAATAATTATAATCAATTTGATAAATGTAGTGCAATAAGTAATACATGTGACATGCATTGTACAACAATGTCTTTATTTAATAGAAATTAGACGATTTAAAAAATTGTGACTGAACCCAAGTTTTTCATTCATTTGTACAAAACGACTTAAAGTTGGCTGAATTATTAATTGTTAACA
This sequence comes from Microceris scylla, assembly GCA_018245595.1. Taxonomy (NCBI): domain Eukaryota; kingdom Metazoa; phylum Arthropoda; class Insecta; order Lepidoptera; family Hesperiidae; genus Microceris; species Microceris scylla. The sequence continues at coordinate 8,427 of DWDT01005025.1, forward strand.
TTTTTATGTATTTTAATTATATACGTACGTAACATCACGCCTGTAATTGCCGAAGGCGTAGGCAGAGCAATGTATTACACTCTCACGTTTCACCAGTTATGTGTTTTAATTTTATATATTCTCTTCATTGACCTTTTAACTATTATTTTGTATAAGTCGTAGAAAATTTAGAGGGAGACCAGAAAACCTAGACGTCTTCAACAGCTAACTCTTGAAGCCTGCTAAGTAATCTATCTACATGCAAATAGTCTATTCACTGGCTGCGTAGCCTAGCTTTCATTAAGCTATCGGTAATCCTTTGTGTTGCTGGAAGCTTAGATCGAAGCCTTACATAAACGACTACAATGAAGCAACAATGTATTTTACTTTTACGTTTTAACTAAAGTTTTTAATATAAAAATAAAAATTTCAAAATGACTTACATATCTTTTTTATATAATTTCATATAAATATGTTATTAATAAAAGATGGTAGAGTTCTGCGTGCGGAATTTTCTTGCTGAAGCACCTCAAAGTCAGTGGTAACAGGACCAAAACATAATTATCATTATTACTTCATGACAGCATTCACGTCAATTTATAATTCATCGATCAATAATTATTCCATCCGATGGATATGGATATCCTATGGTATAATATAACTGATGAAAAGTAAAGTGCTACGTTCCTCCGCCTACCCCATCGCAGGAAAAAGGTGCGATTGTACATAATATAATTTATTCAATATCCTTTAACCCTTTATCCTAATCTTGCCTTTGTTCATTGAAATTTTCGAAGCGATATATCTGATACGTAATCATTTATCATTTTAATAACGTCTTTGAACTGATAACGGTTATCACGTCTTTACATTATGACATTTGTTCTTTTGTACACCGTACTAATCGAGAGACTTACTCGATAGCACAACAATCAAAGCTTAAACTTGATGACATTCGTATATTAAAGTTTATTAACATTCAATAAATCCTCCTTATTGTGTTCTATTAAACGATTATTTATTAATCTGATTAAAAAGGATTATTATTATTATTAGGTGTCATTATGATAAATTACGCACAACAAAACATTTACAACATTCATTTTCATATAGTGAAATATGTTATTAAATCTTAAGAAATAAAAATGTTTTAGTTTAATTCTATTATTTTAGTTCATTCATGTTTCTAGATATCAATCAATACATAATGTAAACTACCTGTATTAATTTACATAAATACGATAATAACATCGTAATACATAATTGGAAGTTAAAGAAATGATTCTGTATGGGAAAATATTTTTTTTTTCACCAAATAACAGATAAAACCATAAACCCATTTTTTTTTTTTAAACTTCAAAAAATTGCCAGCTTTATAAACACCACTAAGACTTCTCAGGCGTCTGAAGCGAAATTTTTCAGCTCTGTTCAGCGTATCTCTGCTCTACTTAAGATCCTAAGACCTATTGTCTCTGTACTTGAGTACACGGTAGAACTTACAATTGAGGCAAGTGTGGAATTGTATGTACGAAAGTATGTAACATTACTGCGCTGTACAATACCTCAGCCGTACACATCTCCACCACGTATGGTAGAGTATACCTACTTCACGTAGGAACAAAAACTATGGAGTTTGTAATATAACTTTACAGTATGATTCAAAGGGTATTACGTCATTTTCCTTATACGTAATTAATGTAGATAAAACGTGGCAGTATATTACACTCGTGTGCCTACTCCTTCGGGGATTGCAGGCGTGATGTAAAAAACTATTTTCACGATATAGTGTACAGAGATCACAACAAGTTGCGTCAAGGGGTGCTCTATTTACGAAGCGGTATCTACGCGGCGTGAACTCTACATTTCTAGGTGTTATCTCCCGTTTATCAGCTGTTAAATGTCTTATCATTGTTCAGAAGTGTGTTCTCGGATTACATGATCCTTGAGATCGTATTTTGTAACTTATCTTAATATCAATTTAAACGCGTCATTGCAAAAGTTTTAGAACATTTTCTTGTACTGTTAATGTTGTTTTATAAGTTATGTGTGTTGTAAGGATATGAATGATTACTTCTACAATTGAAAATTTACTACAGCGTAAACTTAGTTATGGTTTTTCGGGATGATCAGATTAGTTTTGAACCTATACCAGGTCTTCCTTCATCAGCCTCTGCTGCCACAAACTGTCGATGATCCCGACAAAAATACGTGATTTAAAACGGTTTATAATTCTATTAATTATGTATATAAACAATCATGAAACGGTTAATTTAATAATTTAAATTTCTAACATGCTGCTATAGAATCTCATGATTAT
>DWDT01005026.1:0-10722 GCA_018245595.1 Microceris scylla
CTACGAATATGACTATTTATTTTATTTATTTATTTTTACTCTTTATTTGTACACCAGTAAACAGAATAACATACTATGACTATGTTACGAGTATGTATGTATGTATTGTCTCAGTATTATGTACAGCGTCCTCCAATGTTCTTAATTTTTTGACGATAGTCGTTATTTCGTAATATTATTTAGGAAATTCTAGTCCACACAATAAACACTTATTACTAAAGTAGTCGAATAGGAACTTTGATGTAATGGTATATGTAGGATAGCAATGGTTTTTTTATGGTTTTTACATTAGGCTTTGTGATTATTATCGATTTGTCATTATGCATAAATTTTTAACAATAACTGTATCAAATATGTAAATGAAATTACAATCGGTGTCTACAACTTATGTTTTTCTTTTTTTTCAATATTTACGCATAGATAAAAAATATAGAATAATTAAGAAGAATTTTAATTTGTTAAGTAAAATGTACTCTGATAACTTATCGACTTATCTCAACTTTTGGAAATAAAAATTAATCACTTAATTGTATTTCAATATTCAATTTTTGAATTTAAATTTTATTTATGGATATTTAATTTCATTGAAAGCCTTCTAGTAATACTGCTCGTATCCGATGGTAATTATCTTATCTCAGCGATGGTTGATAAAAGTTTTAGGGTAATTGATTTGGTATCTGTAATGATGCGGTACTAAGTTCTGTGTTATTAGTAGTTCCGACGTAAATATTTTGTCATTCTTCGGTACATTAAAAAATAGACAGAAGAACTATTGGAAAGATAAAAATGTGTTTCTAAAATATCTAATAAACAAAATCCTATTTTTTTTTAAATTCTACAGACTAGAAACAATTTTCTTTAAGAAACTATCAATAAAGTCATAATCATAATCGTATGAAACTACGAGTTTATAAATTTAATATTAAAATGATTGAAAAGTAAATTTTCATAATTTTCAGGACCTCGGTTCATGATGTCCAGGCGAGGGAATCCTGTTATACAACTAGGCAGCAACAGGTTTCGCAAGTGCAGAATGAACGGATGTAAAACTAGATGGAGATGTAACAAGAGCACTCTAGGATGTCGCGCCAAGCTTTGGACGATCGATGAGGAAATGGTGAAATGTGAAGATATACACAACCACGAATAGCGTAGAAAGCATTAGTGATTCTAATCATCACCAACGATCACTTTATCGTTCCGCTATTGGGCACAGGTTTCTGCTCAGACCGAAGAGGGTAAGGTCATAGTCTGCTGGTCAAGTGCACGCTGACAAAATGATTTTGAAGTTTTATTTGACAGTATTTTGTTCCTTTGTATGTTATGTTACAGTGTTTGTGTTAAATATGTTTTGTAGATGCAATCGTCGATGGCTGTGCTTTTGTATAAATTAGTAAGAATTGTTGGTTACTTTATTATAAGTCGCTCCACAATCCTTGTTGTGCGTGATAACTTGTTTTTCGTCTACTAAGAGTTGTATTAAATTTTTTTGTTATATTTTCCTAATTAAAGGTTATTGTTTAGAAGTTATACTTCTTGTATAATTAATTCAATGAAAAATTATATTATCATTGTTTTAAAGAGTCATTAAAACGAAGTATTGTTTGATTGATTTCATTGTCATGTTTTATTTTACTTTTCTTATCATTACTTTCTCTTTGTCTGGGGTATTCTGGAATACTTTAAGTAAAAATGTTATTAAAACGTTTTGGTTTTACACAATCCTTTAGTTTTTATTACTACTGATTAAGGTTTTTGTGTTTGGGGCTCGATTATCACAAGTTAAATTGTGTACTTGTAAGCTACAGTGCATAGATTTGGTTTTATGTGAAATTTACATTTCGATTTCAGAGTCGACAGAAGCTAGCCGTTGTGTAGAGAGCCAGCCGTTGTGGTAAAATTTTGGTTCAATATGAGTTCGGTTAGATAAATCAATGAACAATAAGGCCGCTCATAAATATCTTGTACTATTTCAATTTCGTTCTTTAAGTATAATATCTGCATTAAAAATGACTCCGACTTATTATGCTTTGGATGGAATGGAACGATATGCCGGTTTCAAAGAGCTAAAAACACTTTCATTAAGAAAGAATTTGTAATAGATACCTGGCTTTAATTACAATTCCAACTTTAATTCCAATCAAAAGCTTTGACTGCCACTATATAAATTTATATATATTTGTTGACTTTTACGAGTTCTTGTCTTTATTAAAGCGACCACATTGTGTAATAAGTGTAATAAGTAGTTTCCTAAAAATTGACTTGCTTCCAATTTTAAAAGAAACAAAGAGTAGGTACTTCGAAAAATAATTTTAGTAATATTTGTCTGTTAGAAAACTGAACTTTGCGACTTGTACATAAAGACATAAATCATGAAATACCCCTGTCGGCGGCTATGATAAAAAAACTTAAATTCACTTCATTTATTTTCCAGAACCAAAATTTATATTGTCCAGGATGGGGAATCCAGTTATTCAAATAGGTTCAAATAGATTCAGAAAGTGCGATAGCAGTGGGCCAAAGGCGCGATGGAAGTGCATCAAAGACAACGTGGGGTGTAGAGCGAAATTATGGACAATAGATGAAGAAATAGTCAGATACATAGATGCTCACAATCATTATTGACTTGCCTTTAAATGCTGCAGATAACAAAAAGTGCGAAATAATAATGTTAAAGTACTGGCAACGTCATTAAAAATAAAAAAAAATCATGTTGATACAGGCAACGTCATTAAAAATTTAAAAAAATCATATTGATACGGGCAAAGCCATTAAAAATTTAAAAAAAATCATGTTGATACAGGCAACGTCATTAAAAATTAAAAAAAAATCATGTTGATACAAATGACATGAGTTCATACGTTACAACGTATAGCAGGTACTCATTGAGTAACTCAGATCGATAAAATGGATTTAGGTGTTTAAAAATCTGTATCATATTTTCTCGAATAATAAAAATGTATGATTCAATACCGCTTTGTTATTTAATAAGTACATTCTAATTATATGCTATTTCATAGGTGTGCCTTGGCATAATATACCCTATCTCTAGGGCCTTATGACAGAACTATGATGGTTTTTTCCCCATAATTAGATCATTCTAGAACCACGTTGACATTAATTCACCACTTTAAAAGGGCGATTTACAAGATGATTGTATGAATTAAAAGTATTGTAAAAATTATACTATATGTGTATATACAAATACTTATATAAGAGGTGTGAGGAAGGGATAAAGGAATAACAAGGTATAGTGCGTAAAATCTCAACCCATAACTGATTCGTGGGTCGACAAGCCAATGTTTGAATCAACATGAAATATTCATTTGAGATACTCGCTTTCAGCGTACAATTTACCTACATATTACTATCATGAGTTCGTAAACAAATATTTTTCAATATTATTATTTTCAATGGTATGATTTATTCATTTATTACTTGAACGTTAAGTCTTCTATCGACCCTTTTGTCAAACGTAAACTTTTATTTTGCGTCTTGTTGCGTTGTCACGTTGGTATTCGTGTGAAAATACGAGTAGATTTGCGTACATCGTGTTCTGATTATTTTGGAACAACGATAGTACTTATGTATGCGATGATCATGATTTTTCAGAGCCGATTTACTTGAGACCTCGTAAGGGGGCCCATGCGCTGCAGCTGGGAGGGTACCGGTTCAACCGGGGCAGGAATTCGGGGCCTCGTGTGCGCTGGGCCTGCGTGAAGAGAAACTCGCACAGATGTACTGCTGCCATCATCACGTACCATGACGTCATCGTTCGTCAGAAACCCCATAACCATTAGCACTAGAAGTGAAGAGGTACATTTCCAAGCAGTCTGCGATGTAAGATTTAATGAATGAAGACAAAAATTTCTAATAAATTGACAAATTAGACCGATATAATTAGGTGATAAGTCTAGTCACATGATGCGTTGGAACAGAATCTTTGTGTAGAATGAAGGATTTTAATGTCAAAATTGGCAGAATTGCCGAATAACAGAAAATGCTAGAATTGAACGATATGCACTTAGATGCAAAATGATAGCAACATCTAACTAATAAAATACGATTAAATCTGTCGTAGACAATAATATAATGCTTATTATGTTCTAGATCCGAAAGGTAAACACCAAATTTTTCGTGCACAGTAACATTTTGAAAATTGACCTTGTTATAAGAATATCATATTAGGTATTTTTTTGAACTTCCGGTTATGTTTAATATACCGATGAATGTTAAACCTTGTAATGGTTTTCGTACCTTCAATAGCTCTTTTACTGATCCTATATCAAATTTGGGGCAAATGTTTACAGGTTTTTTATTATTATGATCCATGTTAATTATACAATATTAATAATAATGGACCCATTATAATTCCACTGTTGGAATATGGGTCTTCTCTCATATTGAGAGGGTAAGGGCCATAGTCTGCCACGCTGGTCAAGTGCGGGTTGGCAGACTTCACACACCATAGAAATTTTTTTTTTTTATGAATTCTAAGGTGTTCAGGTTTCCTCACGATGTTTTCCTTCACCGTTAGCAAGTGACATATAAATTTAAAACGCAATTTTGCAAAGAGGTGCGCGCCATGGATTTGAACCCAGCACCCCCGGAGTGAGGGGCTAAATTCTTTATCACTAGGCTATTATAAATAAATAATTATATTGAAAAATTCATATTAATTTGTTTTATATGATGTCATATATTACTGTTGGTAATGTATAACTAAGAGGGATTCTCTCGAAGGCCGCTGCCCTTATAAGGGCCATAGTCTCACATACCCCCACAACGCGCGGTGTAATTATCTCAAGTATGCTTTGTACTTTTAAAAGTACGCTCGTTACGGTCATTTAAACCCTTATTACATGTGTAATAGCAATTTGATTTCGACTGCATAATTGTTAGTTGTTTAATTTTAAAGAACTTAGTTCTTATAAAGGTTTGAGGTTTATAATTCAATGTTTTTTATTTAAATAAAAAACATATACAGTGATATTTCAAAATTTCTTTAATTGTACATATTCTTAAAAAGTAGCTGTTACGTTAGTTTATGACATCTCGTCTGTAAAGTCACCCTTGAGACTGCCATTTTGGCTGATACCTAATTGACAGACACAGTACAGACACTGGTGATCATCACACAATCATTTCTAATGGATAGAAATTGAACCTGCGACCTCTGGCTCAGCAGACAGAATTATTAATCACTAGACCAACGTCCAGTCAACGTTGAAAGACAAACCCCGGAAGCATACGTTTATATTGCAATTTGTTCCAGGAGCTGTTTTTCTTCAGACTCGGAACGGGAGACCGGTGATACAAATTGGCTGTTATCGTTTCAACCTCTGGAGCGGGAGCCGAGGACCGCGGGCCAGGTGGATATGCACGAAGGTCCACAACGGTTGTTCAGCCACTTTGATCACTTTGAACAATGAGATTGTGAAACAGAAACCTCATAATCACTGACGTTTTTTAATCAGATATTAGGATAATTTACTTTTGTTTTATACGTTCAGGTACTGTTAGTTAGATATGTATGTATGACCGTTGAAGTCCATAGACACCAACTTTTTTAAAAATAAATTAAAACAGGCGGGTAAGCGGTCGAGAAACCCGATGTTGCATAGTCGCGGTCGTCTCTGGATATGTATAAAACCAGAACACTTTCTAAAGCCTTTGTATATTTATGTGACATGTACATATAAGTACGAGTATGTGCTTCGTTTAAAAGCCGAACTATTAAAGAAACTAAGGCGGCTTGCACTGAAGTCTATACATACACACATACATATCTTCACGCCAAGTTCCTTACGGGGTAGCCAGAAAAGTTTATAGAAAGTAATGTTAGCAAATGCCAACCCGCCCTTGGCCAGAGTGACAGCCTACAGCCCTAACACCCATATTCCAACAGTGGAATAATAAATTAGTCGATTATTATTTTTTTTAATGTTAGTGAAAAGGTTTATAAATGTTATAATCTGTGCAGCGCCCTCAAATTAACTGTCACTGTTCTGAAGAGTATCACGAAATTGCTCTTGTTATACCTAAAAATGAAACTACGATACTTCTCAGTTTTTCTTTATTTCATGGATACGTTTGATGACACTCAGAAGATTTGTATTATGTGGTATGTGTCAATGGTTCATATTATATTGTACACGGTGATTGTCCTTGGTGTAAAGAGTCACAGCATTTAGTATTAATAAAGTCGTTTAAGATTTATTAAATGTTTCTACAAAGTAAAAGTTGACAAGTTTTATTTATTGAAATTTCATTAACCACACTAAAATATTTGGCTTTGTAAGATTGTCATCATTAAGTCTGATGTCACATTGAGTTTGCTTTCCAGTGCCTTTACTTATCAATGGATTTTTAATTATAACTCGATATTAAATGGATTATTGCCGGCAGATTACTGAATAGAACACTAAGTGGACCTTCATTTATCTCATCCACCTACTTGGGATACGTATAGAATTAATTATTATTAGTAAACTTCTTAACTAGTGAAGTTCAAGAAGTTACTTTAAAACTACACGCTATGCACAGGTATTGTTCATTTGAGAGTTGATTTTCGATATTGAAAGTATTTCTTATAAAATAAGCTGGATCATGCAGACGTGTATCCTTTGCGCAGGTGCAATTTTCACAACATCCAGATACGGCAAGCCGGTGATACTGTTTGGAAGGTACCGATATAACAAGTACTGGAGGAGCAAAGGAGCTAAGGCTCTGTGGGTGTGCTCCCGAGCCAGGAGCACCAACTGCCGAGCAACTCTCCATACAATTGATGACATCATTGTCAAAGCACGACTCTACCACAGTCATGAATAAAACTTACGGTCACTACACTTCCTGTCACCGTCTACTTTCCCTACAACTCTCGAATCAGTTTTTATTTATTATTCAGTATGGATTTCTGTTTTCTTGAATACTGTAAAATCCGAAGAGGTTATTGAGATAAACACTCGTTCAGGAAATGAGTAATCCAGGTTTTCAGAAAAATATCTCAGATAAAAATGCTCTATATGTACTTTGGAATCTGCGTTGTGAATCTTAACCATTTTCGTGTAGGTATTATTTGGTTTGGTAATATCCTAGTTTTTTTACTACTGAAGTTATGTGGCATGGAGTACGTAAATGATATCATTAAAAACGAAGAGGCGAATCATTAAACAATTGATTCAAAGATATAAAACCAGGAATCATTATGGTGCTTCTTACTCCTGTTCCAGGGTGTCCTTTTGTGAGAGAAAGGCTTTTAAGTTTGATGAAATAATTCCAAAATGAAATGCCATATGGTGCTCGTAAACACTTAATGTACTGTGATAATTAGATAAATAAATTGCAGTAAGGATTAATGAAAAACGTTTCGATATTTTAAATTTAATCAAAATACATTGTTGACTTATTTTAAGGTAGAGAACACCGTGTGACGGATAACACGCAAAACTGTTAACAGTGTGTTGTGTGTTATGATTTGTTGATTTTATTTGTAAATAAAATTTCATGGTTTTAATGTTTTTTTTATTGTTATTTATTTTAATGTTTCTTATACCTGTATTTGAAATGTGATTTTGAAATGTTTTATTTTGAACAACTTACCGCAAATTGATTCTTTCTCATGGACTGGAGCTTTGTTTGAATTATCTAAATGAATATGTATAATAAAATCATACTAAATATTTAATCAATTTACTTTTTAATACATACACATAGTCTTTTGATAAAAAAATTCTCACCAGATTGCAAATATACATATTTATAGTTAATATTAATAACATGTCGCTTTATAAAAAGCTTCCTTTATTAGTATGTATAAAGTATGAAATTTCTTAACTCCGGAGGTAAATAACAATTGACATTGATTGATTGAAAATTAAAAGTCATTGTTTTGTTTAAGCTGCATCCAATTATTTATTTATATAGCGTTGGAACTTGTGACAACATTAAATGTGCCCGATAAAGAACGGAAAATGGTAATGTTGTAGTAACAAATTAATGGTACATTCAGAATATGTTACAAAATGTACATCGAGTGGTATGTGAGGATAAATAATTCTCATGTTCCAGCGCTACCGAGCTTCATAACGTCGAATCGTGGCAACCTGATGATCCAGTTGGGAGATTACAACTTTAGCCTCCACAAGAACTCGAACTGCGGCAACAAGAAGCGCTGGGTGTGCGGCCGCTGGGCGAGGGGCTGCCGCGCTGCCCTCACCACAGTCGACAATGTGATCGTTAAATGTAACAATATACATAAACATTAATTACTCGTGTGTTTTTTTATAAAACGTAACATCATGCCTGTAAATTATGAAGGGATAGGCAGAGGAGAGTAGTAGGTACACTCTCACGTTTCACCAGTTACGTTTTACGTCCCATGGAATACTGTGGTGATAAATAGATTATAAATAATATCATAAAAAGGTCTACTCGTACATTCAAAGAGTTTTGATATACTCCCATTAAGATGTATTGTATGAATTGTCGCTGACATTCTACTTATGTAGGAAGATTTGGCTATTTCGCACAAAGCTTGCTTAAAATGCAGTTGTTATAAGTTTGTTGATAGACTGGTCAATTTGACCTAAAGGTCTCAAAATTGAAATATTGTATATTTTATGTCGGGTATGTTGCATATATTGTGTGTAAGAAAGAAGAAAATTTAACAAGGTTTTTTCTATTTCAGATATAACGTTCACCTTGTCGCGTCGAGGTAAACCCATTCTGGTGTTAGGACGGCACCGTTTTAGTCTGTACAGAGATGTGAGCTCTAATCCGAAGAAGCGCTGGGTCTGCGGCCAGTGGTCCAGTGGCTGCAGGGCCTCAATTACGTTGGTCGATAATATTATTGTTAAAAGTAATAATACTCATACTCACTACTAAATATAATACAATGTAGAAGAAGAACGTCGTGTCGGCTTAGATAGAGATGTTTGGAAATCAGTGCCCTCTGTTTATCCCGTGAATGATCTGGCGCGATGATGCCTACAGATAAACACAATGTATAATAACAGAGAGAAAATAAAATAAATTTTATTTTGTCTCTGTTAATGCACATTATGTGTGGATAGTAAAATTGCGTTTACCGTTTACCGGGCAAGACTAAAACATCAATGTGTTGAGACTAAATATTTGAGACATTTTGAGTTGAGACAACATCAGTGTTGCCATGTGTGAACGAGATCTTATCTGTAAATTTGATAAATGTATTTCTATTTATGCGGTCTTCCTTTTTATTTTTGAAATAAATAATTATGTGTTATTATTTACAACAGATCTTTTATTTTCAAATAATATTAATCCCTAGCTCGTATGTTTGACTTGGTGATGAGAGAGGCTGATATGGCGATGATAATAATGAAAATAATATTTGTGACCTGATTACACATGTACAAGGATATTTGTGCTAAAATTATTTTGATCCTGTTGCAATTTCCATTTATATTGTACAATTATAGGTTGGGGTTAATCAACGTATTCGAAAGCTGTCTTTTTATAAATTTAAAAATGATCGAATTATACGCATATTCAATTACTGTATCTTATCACCAATTAATATTGCTTCAACTTTTAATTATAAAATACATTCTTCTGATTCGTAATTAAGGGATCTACGGAATTGCGCCATCTTTATATTGACAGAATTTCTGAAAAATATTCTTTTGTCAGTCCTGTCATCTATAAGTTCACAATTTTATGGTAAACTTTACGCAATTCCAATATATTTGACATGCATTCCCAGAAGTGAGGACTGAGGTAAGGGTAACATAAGTTCGTGGGTGACATAATTGTCAAATTTTGCTATTTAAAAAAATTAACATGTTACAGGTGTAAGTTTCGCAGTATCTCGACGAGGGAAACCGATTCTGGAGTACGGTGGCAACCGCTTCAGCTTGAAGTACCCCAACGTTGTGAAGAAGTGCTGGAGGTGCATCAAATGGTCGCACGGCTGCCGGGCCTACATCAACACAATAGAGAACAATGTCATAAATTTCGCCAACGCACACAATCACTACTGATGTTTGCTAAAATATGCCAAATGAATTATGAAAGTATACTATGAGTTTGTTATGGTCATAGAATGATGTTGTACATGAGAGTTGTGATGTGTTCGTATGATTAACCATGATTATTCTGTGTGAAAGATGGCGTGAATAAGGAGTAATTATTGATATGGTCTGACGATCTGAAGAAGACAGTGAGAAACTGTTTGATTCGGAAGGCCCCAGACCGGAGGGAGTGGCGCCGATTAGGGGAGGCTTATGTCAAGCAGTGGACATCTAGAGGCTGTCGATGATCGATATGGTAAATGATGAGAAATTAACGGAATATTCAAATGAATTTTGGACTAAGGTCTGAAGATATGACATAGGAAACAGGGATGCAGTTTTAGTGATAATTTCAGTATCAAGGAGGGCGTCCTATATTACGTTTGTCGAGCCGCGGTTTCCACTCCAAAACAAGCCTACACCACCGGTTGTCAGTTCTTCGTCAGATATGCAGATGACGATCTGTGGAAGACTGCAGATATATGCTAGATACTCGTACGACAAGCCATGGACAGGACGCGATGGCGCTTATTGGGGAAGGCCTATGTCCAGCAGTGGACTGAAATAGGCTGTTGATGACATTTTTATTATTTTAACTTTTAATTATTATGATATTTTTATTATGTTACCTTTTAATTATTATGATATTTTTATTATTTTAACTTTTAAT
>DWDT01005027.1:0-10720 GCA_018245595.1 Microceris scylla
ATATGCTTATCAAATATATCGGCTATAAATATCAACTATAAACATCGGCTATAAATAGACCTCAATAAGGAATAACTTTATAGAAAAATAAAAGGTGATATACGACCATTATTGTAAGACATAGCATAAATTATTAATTTTTACGAATGAAGGTTATTTCATTTTAAAGACAGTTAATGGAGACAAACTTTGTCTTTAATAGCATGTTGTATGTACACATAGATTAGGAGATAATGCAAAATGAAAATATTTCAACACTGCTTGAGGCTGTCTAAAGTGCAACTACTTATTATATTAATTAATCTGTGTGTGTGTAACTCTAAAAAATATTTGCTAAAAATATTGTGTATGATTTTGCATGAACTATTCATTTAATTCACATTGTTATGGTTGAAACAATGATGCATCATTATTTTTACAGGTCTCTCGCTGCTGTGGATTGAAGATCACTTCTGAAGGTTACATTGTCACTCTGGCTAAGAATAATCACCATGTTCTAGTCCTCAACACCCTTTACATTGTCTGAGGAGTAACTCGATGGCTGTAAGTCTGCATACTACACGATCTCACATTTATTCCCTATATTTTATATTTAATTGCTGATTTTACAAAGCTTAACAATTTGCTAAACCAGTATTTGAATACTTACTTTGTTATTTTATGTTAAATTTCATATTAGTCTGATTTTAACGTGTCCATTTGCAGTGATCAGTGAACAGTGATCCCAATTTGCCTACTTTCACTGTCTCCTGTGTTGTGGAATTTTAGAATGATAAGATTTAATTGGTATCACTGCTTGTGGATAGATATTTTTATCCCCAAAGTACTTGCGTATTTTTGGTTTCTATTATTTCTTCTTTTATTATGGTTGCATTTAGTTATAGTAAGAAACAATCCAAAGCTTAGGCTAGTAATACATTTTTTTACTATTATTCAGTCAAATAGGAATATGAAGCATTGGTCATTTTATTATAGATTTTTCATATTTGGTAGTACGACATAAATATGATAGACTGTTTCTTGTTACTAATAGACATTTTGGATTTTAAATTCTAAGCTATACAGAAAATTTTATATGTACTATTTCAATACACATTTAAATAACTAGTTCAGCAAAGCTTCTTGTAGTTATTGTGAACACCAAGTATGATTTATCTATGATTAAATGTGGGAAAATATTTCTACCGACTTGCATGATTACGATTTCGTTTCTAAATTTAGCAGCTGGTATGGTTCCTAGTTCGAGTGAAGTTAATAATACATGTCAATTAGGGGTCTGCGTGGGAGTGTCGCCTTTTCCAAAAGTTGCGTTACTCCAAACAACAACTAAAGAATATACGTATATATTTGAATATATTTTTAGACATCAGAACGAACAACGCCCGGCTGACTTCGAGCATAATTTTTAATAGTGATTATTTTCCAACGCACAATTGAGTTCTTGTTAACAAAATTTTAGTCTAATTATGACCAAAGGAGGCGACACTAAAATAACGTGCCATCTAGTTTAGGTTAATCGCGTATACAATATTATATATTGTCCGTTAAAATATATTTACCATTTACAGAATTCTTGTGTCTATACAAAGTGTTTTCCATGTACTATTGTTTTGAGAGCCTACATGTGAAAGATTTTTCATGTCTGGGCATATTACATATTATACCGATTATAATATAATGTTTGATTAATTTAAAATAAAAGTTTCTGATGCTAAATTATATGATATGTATAATGTCATTCGCGTTGTTACTATTAACCTTTGCAATAATTTTGTACCGCGTAATTTAAACGTTTAAAGGTAGAAATTATCGAAACAAATTGTTTATGTGGCATTTTCGTGCATATATCTATACCTATAATGTATTAATGCTAAGGTTAAGGTTTTAAAATTTGAGAGTCACTTGTCAACTAGTTATTATAGTGGTTTCCAAGCAAGTATGTTCGATCATTAATGTTATGCAAGTAATACTGTCACAAAACCATTGCAAGTATTCGAAGTTTCCTTTGCATTGTAAACGTTTAACTAATTATTATCCAAGCGTAAGCCGGTATATTGGCACCATATATTTATATATCCATGAACGTGCCATTGTAAACATTTTATTGCTACTAATACGTTCGAAATTCGTGTACAGTTCGCCAAAATTATATATTTTTATAGCTACCCACATTTAATATTAGAAATTGAGATTTGTAAATTAGGTAGATACGAAAATATTAAATCTGTGGTTTACATAACGTTAAAATAGTTAAACTTGCCGTTGAACTCGGCTTTGTCTAGCACTGGATGAATCGAAGACAGGTACCTTGATAATAATATGGTATTATTGTTATATTGCAATTCGAAGTAATGGTCGAGTATAAATGAACACTGTAATTTCATGCATTGGCTAGTGTGGTAACTTTAGTCTTCCAATAGGAACAATTACAAAATTTTGGCGAAACGGTTTACCAAAATTATTGCAGTAATTTTAGTCAAGGTTTGTGAAATGTGCTATTTTAAATCCACTAGCTAATTATATTAAAAATATACAATGATAATGAGAAAGCTGTTATTATATTATACACAAATATTTATTCTTGTTATTATCGAAGACCATTATTTTGCTTTGCAATATGTCGTTTTCCAAAATAATAGTACTTAACCAGACCACCTGAAATTTAGTGTGATATTTTGTTGATATATGATTTAATATAATGCTCTCTATGTTTCTTCAATATTTACAGTTTAAAAGTTAACGGAAACTATTAAAATTTCATCATTTTATTATTTGTTTTTACAAACCTTAGTTCCTGCTTTTGCAAATTTAAACGTAGTGTTTAAATAATATGATAATTATTAAAAGTATTCACTAATATCGTGTGAGTGTATTCATTGAGAAGCCATATTATTATCATTAATTAAATGTTTAA
Source organism: Microceris scylla (assembly GCA_018245595.1). Classification (NCBI taxonomy): domain Eukaryota; kingdom Metazoa; phylum Arthropoda; class Insecta; order Lepidoptera; family Hesperiidae; genus Microceris; species Microceris scylla. Next base: position 2,915 of record DWDT01005027.1, read on the forward strand.
TCAATATAGCAATTTATTAGCGACATGTGTAATCCATATAATGTACTTAATTAGTGATGTTTATTTGTTGCGTATTGGTACCCTTATAAATATTGAATACATTAGAAACGTTGAATGTGATATGAGCAATAATAGAGAGACATAATGAAGCAACATTATTGAAGACTTCAACACGTAGAAAGACACGCATTATTGGGGCGCGGCGAAGTAGTACCAGTGATAAGTTGAATTTGACGTTGAGTCTGAATCCTCTATTTATTAATGAGTATCTTTTGGGTTTATTTTTCATATTGTTTTTAAGTTATTTGTTCAGGATTTTTTGTCCCGATAGTATTAGGGAATTTTATTTTCTTTATTTTAACTAGGTTAAAATGAGTCTACATACCCTTCGTGGATGATAGGTGTGATTAATACTCGGATTTTTCATTTATCTGTTTTTTTTTATTATATGTTCCGGGCCTACATTTAATAGTATTTTTGGCCAGTGTGTTTAGGCCTTTAGATTTTACGAATTTTTACTGCCAAATTATTTTCTTACCATATTTGTGCATGCACAGTAATTATTTTATTGTATAATTGTATAAATATGTATGTAAAATTAGTTACTAATTGTTGCCAATTTTTGTTTTTACTATTCAGGGTTTAAATATTATAATGTTCAATTTTTATTTGTTGTCCATTGATCAAAATTATTGTGTGTTAGTGACGTAAAATTAACCGAAATAGAACTTTAATATGAGCCCCAAAGGGAGCGTTTGACGCTATTAATAATATTGCTTAGGGTTGCATAAAATTATAAAAATGTGGTGTGATAAGTTTTGGATAATTTTACAAATTATACTATTTTATGTGTGAATTTCAATATAAATAAATTTGAAGTTTAAATATCATATATATGTATGTAATTTTTCGAATAATAACTTCGGTGTAAACACTCTGCCGAATATTTTGAAGTATTATGATTTGTATGATTAGTTCTCCTGAATTTTTTTTTGGTGATATTGTTGACAATGTTTCCTTTGTTCTTGCCATATATCTAACGTAGGTGTCGACGTAGAATTTTTTGTAGTTATAGTATTTTTCAATTCGATATACAAAGAACCGTATCACATGTTTGCCTACGGGTGGTGTCGTTTAGAGTGTTTGTTAGAGGAGGGCGCGGGAGGCGGCGGTATTCGCCGCGCCTGCTTGGCTGTATATTCTTGCTGTAGCAAGTAAGCACTTAGGAGGGGGTAATGGCAGGTCAAATGGTATCTATTGTCCTTTGACATTACTTGATAATAATTGTATCATTAGAGTACATTACAGTAGCCTTTCTCGGGAATCTTAAAAGTTACCTATATACACTTTAAAGCAATTTTTGGTAAATATATTTCTCTTAAATCTATATTCCCTTATGTATCCAGCAATAAATTACTTCAGTAGATGTAGTTATTACATTATATGGCATTAAACATGCAGCAAAATGATTTTGCGTCTCGCTTGCATCCTGAATGTGGCAAGGGCGACGTTTTCGCGTGCACATGTTTACGGATAGCGTTCGTTTGATGACAAATAATGTAATAGTCGTAGGGTTCGCAGCGCACAAGGTGAGCTCTAAAATGTTACCCTCCCTATTGGAGGTGGGCGCGTATTGCCTATGTTGTGGCACCAAGCACGGCTCGTTTGTTCCAACGGAGTTTGTGGCGTTACGTTTTATTCTCAATCACTTACGGACCGTGTAAAATGACCATGGGTGGGGTTCAGCTAATTATACTTTTTTATTACTTAGCGTTTGGTCTGGGTAGGGCACAGTACGCTGATCACCTGCTTGCCTGACAAGTATAGTGATCATCTAAATAGTGGCATTTTATTGATAATATCGTGCTCCATTAAAATTGTATCAGTAACTAAATGAAACTAATTTGTGTTTTAGCAGTAGTTAAAGGCATATTTGATTGTAATCGTCATACATATTTGTTTACCCACCTCACCACTAACACCCTCATTAGGTCTCTACTTTTCGAAAACCAACGTTTAATAAGGTTGTGAGCTCGATTCCCTTTGGAATTTTAAGCCACATGAGTGCTTGTGCAATAATATCACAGTTTGGATTTTAGGCTTTTAAATTATTATAGAGTATATACATTGTTGAGCTGATTATAAAAATTTAATATATTATTATACCTTTTAATATTGTTAAAGAATTCTAATTGCATTCCACATCTAGAGTGAACGAATTTGAGATGACCATTTTCAATCTACATTATACAAGTTATTTTTTTTACAATTGTAGGATTATTAGCGTTGCCAATGGTTTTTTTTCCTTTAGTCAGTAAAAGTACAAATATTTTAATATACAATTCTTGGTATTTACGTACTGTAGTGTCTTATTTTATTAATTTGATTCTTATAACCTTAAGCGTAAAAGAATTTTTCACACAAGTGGCCGTTCAATATACTTATTCAAATTATTCAGTAAATAATAAACATATCATTACAGCATACGTTTTTCTATCTCACATTACGTCGTTTGTTGTGCGAATACACATTCTGAATATTGCTTGTACATCTTTTGTGACGCCCTAGTTCAATATATGAGCGATTTTAAATCACTGAAATATTTGTCATCCATGCATGTCATCATTGTATTTAGACCTCGGGTACCGATGCTCGCAATATTTGATTGTTTTGATGCTCGTTTGACGTAAAGTGAGAACATGAGTTTTTTTTACACTTATCTTCAATTTCCTAATACAGCGGTTACTTCTCTCTCTCTCTCTCCATTTCTACTCTTTCTTTTTACTGTACTAGTTTTATATTTAACGGTTATGGCTTTTGTTTTCAAATTAGTTTTAAGTATATTCTAGTTAAGCCTTTTAATTTAGTCGTTTTTGTTAAAACGTTTTAAATTTATTGTACTTCTTTTGTGTGAAAGGTGCATGTTCCAAATGCATATTTTAATTTTGATCCAAAGATTTCTTTTTTTAATAATAATAATTTTTTTTTCACGATAAAATAAATGACATTTGTGGAGTGTGCATTGGTATTTGATACTAGGATTACAATGTTTTCTCTGTAGTTGGTGCAGCCGAGCAAATGTCTTCTATATTCTCATAAGAATATTTTGCTCAATAATTTTATTCTGTTAAAGTATGTTAAAATTAGGTGTAGTCCACATGGAGTGTATGTACCTATAATTGTGGACTTCAGTGACACAGATTATATCTTAACAGACAATACCCTCCGTAAACATTGTAAAATTAAAAGCATTATAAACGTTAAAGTTTATTAGACGTAGTTGTTTGCCTTTGAGGCGGCTTGCCACAAGTGCAAGTTGCAAGGGGCTCCAGCAGCATTAACACATAGTTTATAGTACTGAAACCGTTGTACTAGACTGCTTCTCGTTGCAAGTGAACCGTTATTTCCTTACCTGTCAGTTTTGTTTGTATAAACAAATAACAGTTTAGATGATGTCTTCAGTATAAATATGTGATGGTGTTGTTGAATGTTAGACTATTTTGCCCCACAGTCAACGAAAATTGTTATCCATACAGGAGTCTCTGCTGCATTGTGCCTAGATCTTAGAAGTTAATGGTATTGAGGTAGAGTTAATCTCAAATATTTTGGCTCTTGGAATATTCCGTGATATTATTTTGTTTTTCATGAAAATGTATTTACATTATTATACATACATACACTTAGTAATATTGTATACATGAATATACATTGCGTAGTTTGTAACTTGATTTTATTGTAAAATAAGATGTCCAACTACCGCATCTGTCCACGTAGCGAAAGTTCTGGAGGAATTGATTGCACTACCGTTTACCATCGTCGCAGCGGCGCTGACGTTCGTGCACGGACAGATGCAAGAGTTAATTTGTCTCAAAATTAGTTGCACATCTTTTTTTGACCAAAATTTTTCTGCGAACGTTATTTGAGAATTTGAGAGTAGCTGTTAAGTCTTCTACAACTTTTGAATTTTCAAAGAACTTTTGTGGTTTCTTAATTAAGTTTATTATCGAACTGTGGCCAGGATAACAACAGCACAGAGCAGTGTAATTCAGAGCCTGCCTAAAATATATTTTTGTCATGATTTTATTTAGGTATATACATGTTATTATTCACATATTACAGTTTTCTCAATATTAGCTTGTATTTTAATTAAGAAATAATCATATTTAACATTGCCAGGTGATCAGCAACCTGCACTTTAATATTTTTGGAAACTATTGAACTTAAATTGTACTGACTTTATAAATATATTTACTTCAATAAAGATTTTCCATGCCACTAAAATTGCTTTTTTATTGTGACTCAATTACCTCATGGTGAACAGGTTAGGCTGGTCTACTTGAGATGTGTGTTTAACCCTTATTATAAGTAGTACCTAATATGGATGCCATAAGAATAATTCTAATTTACAAATTGAGAATATTCAATTTATGGTTACAAATAGGTACAATGGGTTTGCATTGTTGGCAAATTCGTTTGTAAACAACGCAACTTCGTGCCTATAATCCCCGAAGACGTAGGCAGAGGAATGCAGAACACTCCCACGTTTCACCGGTTACGTTATGTCCCACTATGGAATAGGTGGTGAGGCTATTTCCATACATTGGGTACATATCCAGACTTCGAGCCACTACTAGAAAATTTTGTAGTGTTCGACCCGGGAATCAAACCCGGCACCTCCCAATCGGCAGTCGCACTTGCAACACGACTACACTACACGATCTATGAATTGCCAAACTTGCCACCTATAAAACTAGTTCGCCTTTATAAAAAGGTTACAAAACAACCAGAAAAAAGCCCAGATGACGTCACTACCAAAATCACCATAATAATTGATCACAGCCTTATCACATTTCAAATTTCGTATTGCCAGAGATTTTCCTTGGGTGTGCATTACTTACATAGCCATAACGTACATAAATACTCTTAGCTCATAATACATATCACTGGTTGATTTGATAATAAAACTTTTTTCATGTCAGAACATGGACATATTTTATTGCTTGTCAAAACCAATTTCTAAAAAAATCACTAACATATCCTGTCTGTTTTCAAGAATGGCTTAATGCCTAAATTAAATAATCGAAAAGCTCTAATTATGCGCAGCTGATACTAATCTGGTACAATTAGGTAGGTACGTGCTATAAGTTTTAAAAAATTAGATAACAATCATATGGATCATTCATCCTTGTGACACTTAGGACCGCAAAATCCTACTATGTGCAGATGGTCTTATCAGTGCCATATTTATAATTTGAACGGAATTTACGTGTCTGAAGCAGGCAATATGCAGGATGACTGTCCGCAACGCTCTTGGAAAGACAACTTCCATGTAAGCTGAGTGGCAGTGTTCAAAACGTAATCTGATTTAGGTCGTCTAAGGAAATTATTTACTACTGCTCCTGTATATAGTTAGACATGTTTCTTTTAAGGAAACAACAAAATATCATATTTGCTTTTAACAAATTAGTGCTTCGGAATTGTTTTTATTTATATTGATTTAATGTATAAATATTTATGTAACATTTCCCGTTACTAATGGTTTTTTGCGCCATGGCCGCGTATGCTACCTTTATTAAGCCAAAAGTAGTACATTTATTCGGTTTCGAATGTTAATTTTGACTTTTTATTAAAACAAGCGTATGAAATCTCTTTTGATATCAAATACCTTTTTTAAATGGCAATGTAAAAAAACACGTAACATCACGTCTGTAAACCCCGAAGAGCAATGTAGTGACTAAAAATCGAAATGTTATCGCAATGTAGTGACTAAAAACTTAATTAAATTTTTGTCGTACATATATAACCATAGGCGAATAGGGCATAGTTATTTCTTTAGCGATTAGCGTTCATGAGTGTACAAGTAATTATCTAATAATACGAAATGGTTAACAAAATGATGTTTAAGAATAAAATTTTATTTTGCACTTATATACATATAATTATATTATAATTGTTATCGCTAAGCGATCGGTACTTACATACACAATGTATAAAATCAAAATCACAATTATTATTCACGGCATATTTTGTATAACATTATAGCACATTTTATATAATTGTATTTTAGTAAATCACGATTATTTAATTTTATATACACATTCACCGGCTATCCAAGTTGAAAGAACTTTCAAGGTGTCGGGCGTCATAATAACGAAATCTGCATCGCTACCGAAATTTAAATTGCCCTTTATATGATCAATGCCCAATGCTTTTGCCGGGTGCAGGGATGCTGTTTCTAAAGCATATTCTAAAGAACAATCTGAAAAAAATATAAATCATTATAAATTACATTTCTGTCCGTAAGAAATAATAATAATAATAGGGGTGCTTAAGAGAGTACGCAAACCTTCTTGCTATTTCGATTCCTACATAAATAACTACCTATATTGAACAATCATCTGGTACTTCAAAAAAAAATTACCGAATTCCTGTAGGACTTTAGGACTTTTATATCAGCCTCAGTACATAAAAATCACAAGTTTCCCAAAATACACCTGGTATCATTTTTGTTACTATTGTTATTTACAAGTCGTAAATAATATTGTCTATAGTTTTTTATTTGTAAGTCGGCAATGCTGCAACCCTCTTACTACTTTTATTTACATATAATTATTTAACCAAACATAGACAATGAAGTTATACTCACTTGTAGCCTGTTTAAAGGAAATAACACATTCGTCGAGAGCAGTAGTACTACCACAAAGTACATTCGTTCCTGAAACATAAGCACGACCTTTCTCCACGCTGACCGATTGCGGTCCAATGCGGTAAGTGCCATCCGCTAAGCCCTGTGCAGCGACAGCATCACTGACTAATATCAAGCCTGAAAAAAATTATAATATTTTCCTATAAAAGCTCAAAATTTAAAACGTTACTTCCGTAGGTAAGTAATTTCCTTACATTACAAAATGAAGTTATGAAATATGGTATCCTAGTAAATATTGAAAATGTTTTTTTGAGGTAGAAGATCAGTTTGTTTTTTATTGACGGCGCAGCAGTCAATTAAACGCGGCGGCGCATTAAACGTCTGGCAACATTATGAACGGCACTCAAGGAATAGGTATATTAGTACCATTTATTGCAATAAATTGGTAATAAAGATATCAGTTCGAATTAATTGGTTATAGATCTGTAAAAACGGGACTGTTAGAAGTATCTATAGTTAGTGAGGGTGCAATTGGAATTAGCTTTTGTCGTTTATGATAGATGTGTTGCGACTCCCAATTTAGTTGCTTGTAATATACTTGTGTAATCAGCAGGCACACATTTCAAACCGAAACATAATTTGCTTTAATAACAATTGCTTAGTGGAAAAGATGGGTGTAAGCTGTGGTACCGCCCCAAGCTAATGGTATACATTTCACGAGTCGAATACATTTCAAAGCCTATTGACAACGGAGGCATATTGCAAACGAAGACTATTATTCTTTCCAGGAGTTTTCGTCAATAAAAGCAATAGTTATATAGCTTAAACAGAGACAACTGTCTAGTAATACAAACTCTAGAGAATAAAATAAAAATGCAAGTAAAAATTCTTATAAATTATAAACTTTAACTACACGAGCAGAGCAGGCCGTTGTTTTGTTGAGGCGTGCACTTAACGTTGTATAAAAAAACCAGAAAATTGTCAAGTAAGTGGCGCTTGTGGAAATTGTGTCCAAGTATCGAAAATATCCAAGCGACAACGATTCACAGTCCATCACCGGCTATCCCGAAAAAACATGTGAGAGTTCCGTCGATATATATATATATATATAATTATATATAAATACATACATAAAAGTTTATACAGAGAAATGTTATATC
>DWDT01005028.1:0-10720 GCA_018245595.1 Microceris scylla
CCACGCATCGGGCACATATCCAGACTCTGAACCACTACTAGAAAATCTAAATTAGAAAATTTTGTAGTGTTCGAGCCGGGAATCGAACCCGGGACCTGTTCGGCGGTCGCACTTGAAACCAACACGACCAACGAAGCAGTCGATGTATTTATTATTATTTACCATAATCGATGTGATGAAATCCAAACTAAAACGTACGAAAACGTCATTAAAATATTGATGTGACCGATGAAACGGATGCATTAGCATGTTTCTGTGAATATTCGGGCGGTTGGGACGTAACAAAATAGTCACATCGCGATGTTTGCATTATTTAATACCTCCAACGAAATTAGCTACATCATATTTTATGTAAGCCAATAGTCGAGATAATGTACCCAGAAAATTCCTTTTAGGTAATAAAAATTAAAACAAAGTTGTACGAACTGTTCACTTATTAGTGGAACACGTTTCTTATTTTATAATAAATATTCTCGCCGTGACCTGAAGCGAAGTTCACAAACATAAGGCAGAAACTCGTTAGCGATCTCTCCCTGCGGCACGTCTCCCTGCTTTCATACTGTATAATAGCTCTTATTTCAATTTCTTCTTTCAAACATATTTCATATAAAAACTTGTCCCGTTGTTATATCGTATTTTATATCTAGTTAAAATACTCGTATGTATTATATGTAAATTATTTACCATTGCAGCGGTAAGCTTTATGGGTTACACTTACAGTAATTGGTCTAAAGTATTGTAAACATTTTCGACGTTCGAACTAGTCATTGTTATGTGTTATCTTCGCTCTGTTCTATTTATATAGCTAATGGTTTACAATTAATTTTTTCACTCCAAGCGACCTGAGTTCAAATCCTGGCACACACCTGTCTATAAAAAAGTGCATCTTACGCCGACCTGGCGAACAAATATCAAGGACGATGGTATGGTTGTTAAACGTAGGTAATCATTTGAGCCGACCGTCTCAGTTCTTAAGATTGAACTGAATTCAGGCTAAAAAGGTTATTTGTGAAGTTTTTCAAAATTCTCTCATAGATCTTTAAACGTATGCGTATTTAATTTTATATTTCTATAGACAGCTTTCAATATTTCCTCTAGGATCTAGTAATTTTCGGAATATTAGTGTTAAGTGACACAGCTTCTGTCAAAGCAAATGGTATTATGAATATTTAAAACACTCTTAATTAAAATATCTTTTAGTGACAACATAAATGCGAATCTTGTTTAATTAATTCCATTATTTTAAGGTGTCTTAGCTTGATAAGTATTTTTTCATTAGCAGTTCTCGCACGGGACATATTTTAAGGACTCAAATTATTTATGTAGACTACCGAGAGCAAAAAACTATGCTCACAGAAAAACCATCTTGTAGATTAATGGATAAGGTTTTACATAACTTTATCACGATGTTGCTTTGAAACTGAATCTTTTTTATTTTTTATAATGAAATATCCTCTGATGTTACATTTAACTGTATAAAACATATTCTAGGAATTCCGAAGAATTCAAGAAGGAAATTCTTGAAATACAAAAACAAAACTAACATGAAATGTAGCAGTATGAATGTATAGGTATTTAATCAAATATTGAAAAGAAACACGTTATATTCGTACATACATTCAATTTTCTTACATTACCATGTGAGTTTTATAAAACATCTAAAATGCCAAAGTATAGAATAATTATGATATTATTTATTAATATTCGACCCATTATAATTCCACTGTTGGAATATGGGTCATACATAAATGTTGGAATATGGGTCTCCTCTCATATTCAGAGGATTAAGGCCATAGTCTGCCACGCTGGCCAAGTGCGGGTTGGTAAACTTCACAAACCTTAGATTTTTTTTTATAAATTCTAAGGTGTACAGGTTTCCTCACGATGTTTTCTTTTACCGTAAGCAAGTAATATTTAAATGTAAAACTCACTTTTGTAATGTGGTGCGCGCCATGGATCAGAACCCAGCACCCCCGGAATGAGGGCTGAATTCTTAACCACTAGGCTATCACTGCTTATAGAATAACTATAATATTAATACAATCAACTTGGTATTTATTAAAATTGTACACGTCACCCGTTCACCATGCCTCTATTCCCCCATAGGGGTAGGCAGATGAATGTAATACATTCTCATAATTCACCAGTTATATTACGCGTCCTGTCATGGAATAGGGGGTGGGCCTATTGCCATAAATCACGCAATATCCAGAGTTCCTGCTACTACAGAGAATTTCAATTTAGTTTTTCGTTTAACTAAGTACCGAAACCAACATCTCTTGATCAACAATCTCACAACCATTCGACCAAGGAGGCGGTAGCATGCACATATTCCTCAACTTCAATAAATCTTATATTATACCGTTTTAGGTAGCTATGTGTCTTGTTCAATTCTCATAAAGATAAAGAGAGACAGACGACTGCAGAATGATGTGCGATAATGCAGACAATCACCATCACTCAAGAGTACTTTTTATTAAACGAACGAGATGTTCAAATATGAATAATGATTATACTTTATCTTCTTCTGATTCTTCTTCTTTATAACTGTTATATGGGAGTTCCAAACATATTGTACGCCTAGTTTATATTTTAATCAGCTGGTAATGGATACCCCTTTAATATTATATATCTTTATATGAAGTATATAACATCTTTATATGAAGTATATAACATCCAGGCAGCAGTCCTTTTCAAACATAGATACTAGTAGATTTTCTGAGTTATAAGAAAAAATAACAGTTAAGCCGGGGGGGAAACTGTCACGGCACGGTAAATCTTAGGCAGTTTTTACAATAAAATATAAATATGTATATACCATTAATGCAGAAGGATTTCCATAAGGAGGTATTACTATTTTAAAAGTTCTTTTTTCAGCTACTTAATATTTTATTTGCTGGACATATCATTAGTCAATGCCAATAGTGCGTTTAGGATGTTTTATTTAATTGTAAGGCGTTCATTTCCATTTAGAAATTAATGTTGACTGTTCATTATTATTATTATGCTAATTGTAAATATTATTATCTCACAATCTAGCAATTTTATATTTTAAAATGTAAATCATATGTACATATCAAATTATTTCTCTTTTTTTTTTCTTAACCCATTACAATTCCACTGTTGGAATACGGGTCTCCTCTCATATTGAGAGGGTTAAGGCCACTCACTCAAATTATTGCCAAATGGAAATTCAATTAGCTGATTATCACGTTGGTATAAAAATTATAGAAAATAAATTCTAAACTCTTATTTTTGTCATTGCATTTTGTTTTGACTTTGTTTCTTGTTGCGTCTTTGTAGAGAAGATTTACTTCGATCGTTGTATGTAAATTTCGTACTTACATACTATAGTTTGGTCCATAATATGTATACATATGGTATGGTGTAATGGTACATATTATGCACCATTTGGGTGTAGTGCTATCGTGAGATTGAGAGAGAGAGCGATGACTGTAGAAGGACGTCAGATATGTAAGAATAAAAATATTTGGCACTCGATGTTACCTACCTACCCATTTAGGGTCCCAGCATGATTATATAATAAAATAAATAAAGAACAAATTCGGCCACCAAAATTCAATGCTTAAGAAAGAAAATGCGTAAAAAATATAGATGGATGGAAATCAATTACAAGGGAGCGTAAAAGAAAGCAAATAACAGGATCAAGTGGAAACAATAGTCACAATACAACAATGAAAGCTCCATGAGGCCGGCGAATCGTTCACAAAGCAACAAAAAGGATAAAACTGTTGGTACGATCAGTTTTTCACCCATTCTCCTCTGTACTCCATTCATGGTACAAAACGTTTAAAATTAAAATATATTTTTATCCTTCGTAATAATTGTAATGTTTTAAAAACACAATAAACTAATTATTTATTTAAAATATAATGTAAATATGTACGTGTTATGGTAAATATGCAAATACAAATACATATGCGGTGTACGTAAATATTTTTTTATAACAGGCTGATAAATATTATGACAGGCTGATAGTGTGTGTGTGTGTGTGTGTGTGTGTGTGTGTGTGTGTGAGCGAGTGTGTGCGTGTGTGTGTGTGTACGTGGATTTGTATGTGCGTATGTGTTAGTAGTAGTTGTTGTTACTGGTGTTAAATTGATGAAAGGATTGCAGGAATTTAGATATTACTGACATTTTCAAATAAAAGTACACGCTAATAAAACTACACATAGTAATAAATTCTAGTGAGCAAAATAGAAGTCTATTTTTTCTTTATAAGTGGAAAAAGTACTTAATGTTAATGGAATTTAACAGAGCGTGGAGATGAGTGCACACAAGGACCATTGCTGAAGGAGCCTTGTTACCTGACATCAAAATGATACTTCAATATTTAGTTCTATGTTCAATTTATTATAACTACTTGATTGACTTATCAAATACGGTTAACGTATTAAGACACATATTGTTTTGAAATTTTTTACGTTGCTTTGAGAAGAAGAATAGTTCAAAATTTAATAGGCACTTTGTATTGATCTAACGTTTAGTTAATTATAGAAGGCGTCATCAAGAGTAGACAGATAGAATATGTACATAGAAGACGAAAAAATCAAGTGTAAAGGAAAATTTGATTTTATTTCATTCAAATAAAAATTTGGGGTATAATTAATAATAAAAAGTTTAATAATGTAATTGTAACAAATAAACACAAAAAGAAAAAGTAACTATAACAGTAATTTGCAAAAGGATTCAAAAGGTTCATAAAAAAGATTTTTACATTTGTGAAAGTACTGACAGAACATTAAGGTGGCAATTATATTAAGGCTGAAGCTCCCTCACATTTACGGCCCGAACACATATAAGGCGTCACGTCTACGCATTTACACATATTAAAGGTGATTTAATTTTACAGATAATTTTATATTAAACGAAAAGTTTGAAAGAAAAACAACACTTATGCATTAATAACACTATGTAAATGCTAATAATAATCACACCACTTATTCCATGGGGCGAAAACTTAACTGGTGAAACGTGGGAGTGTACTACACTCCTCTGCAAACCCCTTCGGGGATTACAGGCGTTATGTTACATTTGTTACTAATAGTAATAAGGAAACGAAAGAAAATAAGGCAGTAGAATAGAAGAATCTTTACTAATTGTTGTTTGCATATTTGAATACTTTACTGCTATAAGACTTACGAAGCCTATTTGATAAAATCATTTATATGCACCGAAATCACTGTTAATTTATTTATAATTATGTAAAATACAATACATACAAATCAAAACTGCTTTTGCGCTCCCAAACTGCTACTCAGTTGTCGCCCCTGCTATCTATTACCAAGAAGTTTTTTGGCATTTTAATAATAAAATTCGCTTCTTTCTCTCTGTGCTAACAAGTTTAATATTCTTCAGGTATTTTAAAAACACATTAATAACACATAAGTATATTTAAATAAAGACGCCGTTGTATACATTTTATTAAAATGGAAATCACGTAAATTGTTTCATGACGCACGCCAAACTCAAAATTCACTTTTGTGAAACATAATAATAACTTTATTATTACATCGTACACAATAACTGTAATTATTACAGGCACGCAGAGGATTTATTGTTAAATATTGTTACATCCTGTTGCGATTAGTTTGCTGAGGAGCTTATCTCAAAGCGTCGCTCGTCGGCCATTTATTCCGAGAAAGCTCCTTTGCCTCATACTTAGCGAGGAGCCTTTTAACAAGCATTGACTCAAGAATATTGAAATTTATTACCTAAGTTAAATTACGTCGAACAAGAATATTCAAACAAAATTAATACCGTATTATTTCCTTTTTTTATGGTAAATTAAGCTGCGCTTCTGTTCGGGTCCTCTTACAGACAATATTCTATTTCTTGTTTTTATTGAAATATTTTATTATAGAATTCAGGTGAAACTATAAAATGGTAGTGACGTATGGATTTTTAGCTCAGTACCAGAGCATTAGTTACCCGTCGGTGAAAGAACGGAGACAGACGTGCATCTAGGCCGGGCGCGATTTGTTCCGGAATTGCATTGTTCCGGCGACACCTGCAAGATGGATTCATTTATTGTAGATATGTATGTTCAATCCAGTTTTTGTCCAATTCTTCCAGAAGAATTCGCGTCGTTATGAATAGAGACCACTCTTTTATTATTGAAATATTCAGTATTACATCAAAGTTCAATTAAAGAGGCGGTTTGTTGGCTTTGGAACCAAAATTTTTTATAGTCACTATTCTAATTCGTTATAGGATTATAAGACACAACATATCATCACTCCTGTATTTCCCTGAAGAGGTAGAAAGAGATATCTAATTACATTTGTCAAATTGAATTAAGATCGTTATGTATGTATGTTTAGTTCCAGAAACATCAGATTTATTTGTATTCGAACTATTCGTCAGATATTATAATGCTTTTGCTATAAACTTAACCGGTATTCCGGTTCGAAGTGGTTAGCCCAATATGAAATAGTAAATTCAGTTGCTGACCGAGGAGTGTCTTGGATTATTAACTGTTATTCTCATTGCGCATCTAACAGAATTTTATGACTATTTGGGTCAAATTAAAAATTTAACAGCGTTTAATTTGAAAATTAAACAGTGTTTAATTTGAATTTGCCTAAAATATCACTGTTATGAATGTTTAGTACATCATATTCGAATGTTCCAATTCATTTGAGAATTTTCGCATAGAAATACGAAATCAATGAAAGTAATTATTTTATTATTTTTTTATTTCTATGACAATTGGTTCCTAATATAACCATAAAATTGTTTCCTTTATAAATATTTGACGTGTAATTCAATGTTGAACTTTACTTACAAATTATAATAATTATCTACCAACTACGAGTACATTAACAATAGTGAGCCACGGTAAAAATTCAACAAAAGCTAAATAATATTCGACTTTGCCGTAACTTTTATTTCGTAATACCCAAGAGCAATTTCTACTTTGTTTACAAATAAACTTAGCTTTGAAGTTGGAACGGAAAAAGCCAGCTTTTTGAAAGGGGATAGGCAAATCGATTTATGCAAAAGAGATAGCGCTTTTTGTATGCAAATTCTTGTTGATTTTACCAAGATTGAAATGTTGGCCTTGTGAATTGGAAAATATTGATTATTAACTGTAAAAATGATTTTCATTTGTACAACATACATACATTATGTCATGTGGTACATTATTAAAAATGGACAAAAGTAGCTAAACTGAAGTGGTCAACTATTGCTACATTAGATGATGTAGCTATATAAATATAATACACTGTTGTAAAAAAGAGATTCGAACCATTTTTCTTAGTTACAGATACGGGATCCTTTATTCATTAACTATCAATCAATCATGGCCGCATTCTGGACAATAGAGCTCATGAACCGCTCGTTCCACAATTACTGTTTGTTGCAGATCGTTTTATTTTACATTTTGTGGAAAAAAATTAAGATTACACATAAATTACTAATTTAACGTTTTGTGAACTTTGATTCCTTTTATTTTTTTTTAACATTTTAAGGATTTGTTTCAGTAAGCGAATGTATTAATTTGACTTCTTACTCGATTTGGACATTGATATTTATATTATACACAGAATGTTAATTTAATTAGAAAAAAACGTAACATGACCCCTGTAATACCCAAAGATGTAGGTAGAGGAGTGTAGTGTAATTTTATTAGGCACGCCATTTTCAATGTAGTTAGTTATTCCTTTACTTTACTGATCTGTAATAATAGCTGCCGAATGTAAATTAGTATAACTTGTAAAGTCGTGTTAATTGATTCAATAAATAAATAAGAGTTTTAAAAGTGCGTCGACGGAGAGACATCTTGCAAACTTTTTAATACAAGTTACTGAGAAGTTAAGTGGAAACACGAGAAAAATTATGAAAATATTTCAAGGCTCTGGGGTTAAGGGGTGAAATTATTTAGAATGTTTTGTTTCCCTGACAGTAAACAAGCAACATCAGCAAACCATCTCGGTTTTCTTGATTTCTTTTTTCTGTTTCTTAGTCGCATTAGAATTTTAGCACTATCAATAAACCTACTCGTAGATATGGATGCTCGCTATAATTCGCATTACGTTTGTGCGTAATTTTGGTTCTAAATTCCTGCAAGTTAAAACACCTCCATTTCAATCTGAAAACATTCTGATTGCAACCTCTAGAACCCACTACACTTGTTATAAGACTCTCCGATCTCCCGACACCTAAAAATCTACTTCCTTATATCGCTACTCTGAGTTGACTCTGGCCAAAGTTCATTTATCCTGTATTGTCAATATCTATTCATCTAAATAAGACGAAATATGTTCATAATTTTCTGCATCGAAAGTTCATTTTGTACAGATATAATAATTGTAAACAATTTAAGCGAGAGTGTAATTTTATTAATCGAATGAAATCACCGTATAATCTCGCTGAGCTGTTTAGCAACAAATCTAATACATGCTCCGGTGTAAGCCGCTTACATGCAACGAGCTGTGAATCTTTAATGAGCTTTACTCCATACTTTATATTCATTAAATAAAATGTGGCAAACCCTGTTACAGTGTATTAATACTGTGAATGGAACCTGTTGTGTACAATGGAAATTTAATATTCGTATATAATATAACGACATTGGTTAAGCAGGGGTGGTAGAAACCTACCGTCAATATGTGGACACCCCACGCTTGCGTATCAAGTATTATGATATTTTCAGTGTGTAAGTAATCTTATTTTTACCCAAAATCCAGATCGCGAGATGAAATCGTCTAGACTCTAGAGTATACAGCGGTCACCTTACATACAAGCTATGTACCTGCTGCTAATTAAAATATACTTACTTAAGCTACTAATTAAAATATAAAAATAAATGTAAAATTAAAAAAGGTTGTATTATTTATTGCACATTGTAGGGACCCTGAAATAACTGAACAGATTTTTCTGAACTGAAACTTACAGAACTGAGGTCCTTGATTCGAAGAAACGTTCCTTTATTTTTAATATGATAGAGATGGTAGCCTAATAGTTTAAAGTCATATTAAACGATACAAAAATATCTAACATGATTTAATAGCCCCAATATTTGAAACAACATGACGAAGCATATTATTTTGCTTCGCAGCGACATTAATGGGATGAGCAATGAGAAAATTAAGCGTAGCGAACACGAACATCAAGGATACATTTAGAATGTAAAATGTTAGTATAAAATCGCAATTCCACATTATAATGTGATTCTTAGACTTTACAAGTTTATATATAAAGTCAAACAACATATTTTCTCGGCACTCGAAAATTCGTCGAAAGGTTTTTGCATTTCGTATAATTATTACGTAACCAACTCATGTTCATATTAAACCTATCGCAATCTAACCAATGAATTCTAGAGTTCTATTTCTAATGTTCTATGTGAAGTCGTTGAAGGCATCTATGGGCGGCGGAGGCCACTGTTTCTAGTGCCTGCTTGTTTGCTAGTCTCCTAAACAAAAACCATACATTATACTTATTATCTAGAATTATTATGTACATATTATACAGACCAATTTATTTTTATATCAAATGAAATGTTACAAATATAAAAGTACACTCTCCGTATAATACTTGAATAGTTATTCAAATATTATACAGTAAGGTACAGATATTTAATATTGCATAATGGAAATTAAAAGAACTAAGAATTACCTTGAATTAAGAATTACCGTGGATACTTAAAGAAATTTTTAAAATCAACCTCTGGAAGAGATCAAAGATTGAATTGGATTTGATTTGATACTCTCGCGGACGAAATAGCGGGTGACAATCAGCATTTTTGACCGAATGTAAATGAATTGTTAAGGAAATCAAGACATACGCACTCGGACATTCCTTACAAGTTACATATTATCATATATGTAGTTATTGTAGATACGTTCGTCGTAAACATTTGAGTGGGAGGGTCTGAAAATAATCTTTTCAGAACATCCCGTACAAAGGCACATTATGATCAAAAGACGTTTTAACGTCACGTTTTATTTGTAATATGTATTTACCTATTTGTGTACCAATATTTATCAGTCTATCAATTTTTTAAATTATTCCTAGTTCGAAAAGTATTAACGATAACTATAACTGCTGGCCGAGTAGGTACCTACTAAGAAAAAGCAATTCCTCAAATGAGAAAGTTATTACGCTCCTATCAATAAAGTAAGTAATACAAGAACCATGGCTTAATTAACGAAAGTCTTCGAGATATTTGAGGACTTTGTGATTGAGCTTTTATTATTATTGCCGTAATTCCTTGGCCTTCTATCTGAGTGGTTCGTTCATGTATTTTACGATTCGTATTCGAATTACAAGACCATCCTTATATTGATTATCTCTCCTAATGAAATTAAATGTGTAATGTTATTAAATTTCTATTTTCTGTGTATTCAATTCTATGATTTATTTTTATTTTCGGTTTTTTATTACATATTAAATCACAGTTACATACAAATTGACTGAACAGTTGATTCTGTTTTTGCGATTGAAATCTACATATTGATAATATTCTAAATATTTAAGTGACAAAACATGTGCACAGTTCATCCGAAGCAGTAGGTACCTATTATCACAACACTAATTTCTACAGTGAACTAGTTTCATTAAGACTTTGCTTACTTGTCATAATGGTGTGGTTAGCAACGGCATAGCAACTTTTGTATGAGCACTCAGAAAAAGACAGACACTCACTAGTATTAATTTATTAATGAACTACCCACTGTTTTGTGAAATAATA
>DWDT01005029.1:0-10720 GCA_018245595.1 Microceris scylla
GTTCGATTCCCGGGTCGAACACTACAAAATTTTCTAATTTAGATTTTCTAGTAGTGGTTCGGAGTCTGGATATGTACTCGATGCATGGAAATAGGCTCACCACCTATTCCATAGTGGGACATGAACGTAACCGGTGAAACGTGGGATTCCTCTGCCTACCTCATCGGAGATTACAGGCGTGAAGTCACGTTTTTTTAGGAAAATGTTAAAATCCACATAACTTACACGATAAAGTTAAGTTTGTTGTTAGAGAATATATAGAAAAAAGAGCTTAGGGTTTTAATTGGACACAGATAACAATTTAACGCATATCTTTACAATATTTATTACGAAAGATTTAAGCTTTTTGACTTTATTCCTCGCAATTTTACAAAGTTTCAATCCAAAATGCGAGTATTCTATCATTCGACCTATTTTTCCGCAGCGGTTTGGAATGCGACAATGTTGCTTGGAATTTCTTCTATGACGCTGATATTGAAAGATTTAAAAATATTCAATAAACATCTTTGCTAGAGCTGAAGATCGAGCTCAGTGGCGTGTCATTGGAGAGGCCTATGTCCAGCAGTGGACGGAAGTAGGGTGATAATGATGATAATAATGATAAACATCTTTGCTTCGTGTGGTATATCCGTATGTACATGTTCCATCATATTAGAGAAAGTAGTTGGCACCAGAACTAACAGACTCGATAGCTTTCTATAAACTACACTGTCACGTAGAATACTAACCAGAGACTTTTTCTGTTCACACCTGATATTGGTTTTTTAATTCTTCCATATATATGTACCTACGATCATAAAAAATAATCGACTACCTCCTTGGTTGCAAGGCCAACCGCTTTGAAAAATGTTCTGAGTTCGATGCCTGCGTCAAGTGTATATTGGTTTTTCTTACTTGAAATTCCCACTCGAAGCTCTAACTAGGAATTTGCGCCAATATGCTCAACCCCTATTCGTTCCCCTATATGGGATCTGCAATATCGGATATACAGAACATAACTGGTCAAGGTGGCAGCACTGCACCCGCTTGCAGCAGTGTTCTGCCTGCTACTTCGGGAAAAAAAAGGCGTGATGTTATATTCTTTACCAAATTTACACCATCATGAACATAGAAACCTAACAATAATTATATTGAATCATTAGATTTGTGTTGGATAAATAAATAAATTATAAAATGAAAGCGTAACATCACGTCTGTAATCGCCGAAGGGGTAGGCTGAAGAGTGTAGTACACTCCAACGTTTCACCGTTACGTTCACGTCCCATGGAATAGGTGGTGTGTCTATTGCCATTCACCGGGCACAGATCCAGACTCTGATTAGAATTCAGATTCAGATTTCAAAGTAGAAAAATACTATAGTATCCGGGATTTGAACCCTGGGCCTCCCGATCGGCATTTACACTTGCAGCTACTCAACCAACGAGGCAGTCAGTAAAATGAAAACATAAACAAAAGACGAAACCATTCACCCTCGGGTTTTCGTTCAGAAAAACAAGGAACAATATTACCTTCGTAAGGCTTTTGTAAAAATGAAATTAACGTCGCGCCCGCCGCGCTAATTAGCGGCCACTAGTTCTACATTAACATTTCATTTCACTTCTGAGGAGGAATGAATGCTATTTACGTAATCTCAAGATTTATAATTATTGTTTGAGCTGCTCGGATTTACTTTGAAGACGCAATATAGCATTACCCCTGTTTTTTTTTCCAAAGGGGTATTCCAGAGGAATACAGTACACTCCCACGATTCACAAGTCATGGTATACGTTCCATGGTTCCATCCAATAAAGGTTTGAGCAAATTGCAATGTATCTAACTTAAAGTTTTAAAACTTAAAGTTAACTTAGTTAACTTTAAAAAACCGAGTAATACTTTCATCACTCCGATTTAAGGAGTATTAAAACTGGAAAAGTCCTTCAAACCCACAAAGGCCGCTAGAATACTAGTTCTCATGTCCCTAAATGCCTATAATCGTAATTTGTAATTTAACTACATACACACAGTAAGCCCCTCCTCTCTTCCCCATCCCCGCAACCTTTCTCGGACGTAAACCCTTTACAATATCATTACCGCTCTAATACCGATTACCCAAGTACTCCTAACTCAGCCTTCAGAGCAGGTACTAAGTCGATAGGTTTCTCAGAAGCATTCCAAAGGCATCTCTTAGTTACTAATTCCCTTAGCACTAATGTTGTTGCCTCCGATTAGCGAAAGTTGAGGAGACAGCTCTGTCAAAATACTTGTGGCTGTTTGCAATCCAATTTACCTGTTATGTTACCAGGCAAGTTACCGTCATATAATTGTTCGTTGATTTTTAATTTAATTGATAGTAGTATATAAACGTAACATCACGCCCGTAACCCCCGAAGGGGTAGGCTGAGGAGTGTAGTACACTCCTACGTTTCACCAGTTACGTTTAAGTCCCATGGTGGTGAGCCTATTGTCATACACCCGGCAAGGATCCAGACTCGGACTCACTACTAGAATTTCTAAATTTGAAAAATCCAATAGTACCCGACCCGGGATTTGATCCCAGGGTAATAGTAGTATAATTTAATTACTAATTAATCACATTATATTGTGTCTTGGACTGCGTCTTATATTTTACAATTTCTAAAATATTATATTTATCTTTTTCCTGTCAAAACTGTCATGCAGCAATAACATGACATTTACTAGTCACTTTTTTCTATTGACAAAATATTATATGTTTAACTGGAATGACGTGAACATATTATCTGAACATATATGCCATTTGATAAATAATAATATTAAATCTAAGAATTCATTACACGTAGTCAGAGACAGTTGCTTCGCTGCTGACAACCATCTAAAGATATTTTGGCAAGCAAATAAAGAAAAGGGTGCAGTTAATTGAAGAGAAGCCTTTTTCTAATACATTTATCGTTGAAACAACCAATAAATGTTTATTTTAACGCATTTATCGTTGAAACAACCAATAAATCTTTATTTAAACGCATTCATCGTTGAAATAACATGTCTTCATAATAATGAATCAAATTATACGAACATCAGCGTACTCAATGGTAAACCTAACCTCTCGAAGCGTTGTGGAGCAATCGCTCAACTACTAAATCCTTTAATGCCATTATTGTAGGATTCAATTGATCGACCGAGCGGCGAGGGGCGCTGAGAAACTAAAATCTTACATTTGAGATTGAACTTGCCAATGCTTCGGACTGTTTACTTAAACGGGTACTTGTACTGACAAATTGCAATTTACTACATCTCATATAGATATTTATGCTTGCAAAATAATGTTAGAACCCGTTACAGATATAATATGTTTTTTGGAAAACGTGTTTGTTCTGTCTTTATCTTAAATATTTAAAAAAAAATATGATAATAACCATAGCGTGTAAATATATACTTCGGGTTTTCGTACATGGAAATCTCACTGATTTGCTTTATATTTGGTCCCATTGTTTCGTTATAGGTATCTGGTGTGTAAATATTAGGGAACGCAAATATTGAACGAAAAAATATACTTTATACAAGTTGATTAATTTATTTGTATATTGCTTATTCGTAACCTAAACTTAGGTTACAAATGGCGGGCTTAATGCCTGAAGGCATTCTCTACCACACGACCCAGGGTGGGGAGAATACGTTGTACCCATAATCCAGGTAATCAACATGGGACAATACGCACAGCTCCGCTGCTGGTCGAAGTCTGTGGGATAGATAAATCACTCTCCCATTTATTTTCCAAGATGCATACTGATCAAAAATTAGACAATTTTCTTTATTTAATACTGATTTTAATTTAAAAAGTTGTACGTATTAAATTTACCAATCGTGGTCTCAATATTGATTGGACACAATTGCCGAGTAAGACCAAGGTTTACCTATTTCGACCAAATAGGTCTAGTTCCTGATTGATGGGGGAATTACAGGTCTCCAAAATAACATATCCCAAGAAGATTAGTTAATAAACGCTATTGTTTGACATCTATTAGATATATATAAAGAAAATATAAGATCTATTGATATATATAAATGTTGTTAAAGTTTTTTTTTTTAAATTGTTTGATCGCCTCACTAATTTTGTCTATATTGAACACAAAGCAATTATTTTCAACAATTTGTTAGTAACAGGACATACATACTCGTATATACATTGACCATTGTAACGTACATCCACAACAGCAACAATTCCAAATAATCAATGTCAAAGTTTTAAGTTTAAATATCACTTGCTATCATCTTAGAAAAAAATTTTAAGGTGTGTGAAAGTCTGCCAACCCGCACTTGGCCAGAGTGGCAGACTATGGCCTTAACCCTCTCAATATGAGAGGAGACCCGTATTCCAGCAGTGTAATTGTAATGAAAAAATGTCAAAGTTTTATAAAACATCCTTTCTTCAAAAAATAAAGACAACAGAACGCTAACGTGCATAATATATTGTTCCCATACTATATTCTTATAGAATAAATAAATTATAATTAACATACTATTTCAAATTTTTTGTATGAAAAAATCTTAAGGTTTCATGCTAAAACTTCTCTAACCTTGTGACAGATATAAATTTATTTAATAAACTGCTGTGTAAACAGCAAACTGCTGTGGCCACTTTACTAACAACTTTTTATTTCTTATAATTACCACTATAGTTCGAAATTCGAACTTCGAATTATCCAAAATCGCTGCCGATTCAGGTTTTATAGAAATTCTTAGAATTTTTTATGCCATTTTCGTCCAATCACTTTCATTATTGAAATAAAACTAGGAACCTTTTAAAACATGACATATAAACTTTATTCATCGTAACACATTTTAACAATTTAAACAGAAAAATTAAAATAGTTATATTTCATGTGCTAATCTAAAAACGAGCATATTATTTTTGTTTAGAAAAGACCCTCGATTTCCCCTGTAGTGGGATTGAGGTCTATATCGTAGATGCATGGCCGAGTGGGCAACCCTGGCATCTTGGAGATTTCCCCACAAATGGGCACCACGAAGCCAGCGCCCACGGACACGTAGATATCGTTGACGCGCAGTTTGAAGCCCTTCGGTGCACCCTTGATAGATGGATCGTCGGTCAGGGAATTGGAAGTCTTCGCCATACAAATTGGGAATTTATCGTAACCCTGCAAATAAAATATGTAATAAAGAAACTTTATCAAAGTAATGTAATACAAACATTTAAAATGCAATTAGATCATCATCATCAACCCTTTGTCGTTCCACTGTTGGATTGTCATTCTGATGAAAAGGATTAAAGTCGTAGTCTAAAACGCTACCCAGTACAGGTTGGTAGACTTCATACACTTAAGAAAATATTATGAAGACTTTATAGTATACAGGTTTTTCTGTTTCTGTTTTCTCATAGTATTTTCTTTCTTTGTTACGACAAGTGATATTGAGTATTAAAACGTTCATTATTGTAAAGATGAATGCATGTCAAGATTTGATCCTGAAGTCGGAGGCCGAATTCTAAACTAATATGCCTGGACTGTTGCAAATAAAATTAACAGAAAACAATTAATGACTAAACGTTACAACCAAGTCACATTTTTTATTATTATTACTCTAAAGTACCTTGTGCGTAAATTCCTTGATTTTCACAAGGACCTCCTCGGTATATTCAATTTCTCCTGCGCCATACATCTCGAAGGCGATCTTTTTGATCTTCTCCTCAATACTGAGGTTCAAGGGGTATAAATAGTCGAAGTTAGACTTCTGTTCACAAGCAGCTATAACAGCGTCCGCCAGGTCCACGGCACCGGCACCACCTTTAGCCCAATGGTCGCAGACAACAGCTCGGAACGCACCGTTCTTCTCGGCAAAGTTCTTCACCAGGTTCAATTCTGCTTCCGTGTCGTACCTGTCAACAAATTAATAGATATCCTGGGAATTCTACATACACGGCCAAACTAGATAGAACCTGAAATATGTCAACCAGAAAGATGATGAACAAAGATATAACAGGTTTATATTCATATAATTATTTATAAGGAATTTTTCCATCCAACCAGAGAACAAACAATATAATTGGGTTTAGGCGAGAATAGAACCCACTACCCCTGACTGTGTCAAGTTCAGGCATGTCTCTAACTCATAAACCAGCTAGCCAGTCCAAATCAAAATCACGCCCAATTATATCACTACTACTTCATTTTTTTGTAACTATATTATAAATGTCCTTTTACCTGTGTCTGTTTATAGCTATGACAACTGGAACTCTGAATTGATTTCCGTTGCTGATGTGCTGGCCCAAATTGCACAGTCCCTTGCTCAGCAATTCCAGATTTTCCTGAAGGATTGGAAACCAGGCATATTTATTACAATGAGTATTGCGAGTTACCATTAGAAATAATGTTACAATATCGTTTTTAATTGTTGTAGTTATATACATGTTTAGACAAAGCGTCATCTAATGAATTATGTACTAACAAATGTGTAAACAAGGTCAATCGATTTGCTAAATCGTTTCTGTTGCAGAGAAATAAAACATGAAATTCCCACTCGGCGTTTTTTGTTTCCTTTTAAACAATCTGGAATATTCAAAAGAAGAATAGATACTTTCTAGACAATTTCACTATACATTGTAAGTTACATTTCGGTTATTACAAAATGAGATGAGACAAATGGGAACTTCCGGCTATTACAAAAAGTGTTCCCGTGGGCGAGCGCACCTGCACGTAGACGTCGTGCAGCGGCGCGCCGGGGCTGACGGCCGGCCCGCCGCCGTGCATCTTGAGCGCGCGCACCGTGCACACCAGCACGGCGCAGTGCGGCGTGTCGCGGCTCGCGCGGCACTTGATGTCGAAGAACTTCTCCATCCCTGCCCACACAACTTCATCTTACACAAGCACCTTTACTTCTAACACTAATTCCTTACTAAGTTAAATCGGTTGATTGAAGTATCAAAAGGAATCATAAGGAATCATACCTTGATTAAATTAGATGTTTTCTAAAATCAATATTCACAATGACGTGCAAAATGCATTTTCAGTTTTTTATTTTACAAATATCACATATTTACCAATATCAGATCCGAAGCCGGCCTCTGTGGCGACATACCCCTGGTCCCTGACCAGCTTCAGCGCAATCTTGTCGGCGATGATAGAGGAGCAGCCGTGAGCGATGTTTGCGAAAGGACCTGTATGCACCAGGACAGGGGTGCCCTCCAATGTCTGCATTAGCGTAGGCTCGAAGGCATCACGGAGCAATACCATTAATGCTCCAGTTATACCCTGAAACCGAGAAAGACCAAGATTTATCTATCTTAACCAAATAGGTCAAATACTAGATACTGATGGGAGGAAATCAGCAATCTCCGAAACCCATATACTCAACTTTGATTAGTACAAAAGGAATAGGACTTATGGCGAATGACAAAAAAGTTTTGATAATATTATATTATTATAAACTCATAATCATTTCTCAATAAACTCACCAAATCATCGGCTATGACAGGGTTGCCATTTTTGTCCAATGCCACTACCATGTTGGCCAACCTTTCCTTGATGTCATCAACGTTGTTGCCAAGAGCCAAGATTGCCATGATCTCGGATGCGACAGAAATATCAAAGCAAGTCTCGCGTGTAAACCCTTTCTCTGTAGGAGACTGACCGATCGTGATCTTTCGCAGATATCTATCGTTCAGATCGACAACTGAAAAAAAAATTAGACACTATTAAGTCCATTTGTATGTATCCTTAAATTTCTTTTCCTAAATATTATCAAACCATCTTTATTAAGTTAAATAAAATTAAAAACTTACAAACCTCTATTCCACATTATATTTTTAGGATCAATGTTCAGCCTAGCAAACTTAGACCTTTCTTCTTCAGTGAGGGAATCAGGATCTGTCTTATTGATACCTAGTCTCTTCAGTCTTCTTAGTTGAATAGGGGAGAACTTTCTGACTCCCTTTATTTTAGGTACGAGCCGGTCGTAGAGAGGACCGTCCTTCTGCGTCAGTTCGTGGAAAATACGAGCATCCATTTGAGCAGCCAGCAAGTTGTTAGCGGCAGTCACCGCATGGATGTCACCAGTGAGATGGAGATTGAAATCCTCCATAGGAATAACCTGGAATATGACACAATATCTTCATAAATATAAGTTTTCCTTCGTAACCTAGCCTACGTTCTGCTTTCTCGTCTTTTTCTGAGCTATTATAATTCTTCCATTATCTAAGTATGTGAAAAGTAATTGCAAATAGTAAGCGTTCAAATTGAAAATTTGAGTAGAAAATTTTAAAGTTGTGGTTCTGAATACTCAAGAAGCATTGTAAAAACATTGTAATCAAAAAGATTCTTACATACCTGAGAGTACCCACCGCCAGCGGCACCCCCCTTGACGCCGAATGTGGGTCCCTGGCTGGGCTGACGCATGCACGCTATAGAGTTCCGGCCGCGATGGGCAGACAAGGCCTGCACCAAGCCAAGCAGGGTTGTGCTTTTTCCCTCGCCAAGCGGTGTGGGGGTTATTCTAGAATAAATAAATACTTTGACATTTGAAAGACTCCATGTTTTACGAAGAATCTCTTGGTCTTTATATTGAACATTATTTTTATTATATAATCACACCAGATCTCTCACGGGACAGGTATAGAGCACTGGGTACCACTTAAACTAACATGCTTCCCCTATCATTACTCTCTTCCAAGATTCACCCAGTGTGCCAAACATGTATTGTTAAATTGCCTACTGGCTGATGTAGCCAGAACTCTCTGAAACTCCCGCGCGAACTTGTCAGGCTGGCGTCGACCTCCGAAGAGGAGGAAGGCGACTAGGCCGGTAAGTCGGCGGCCACGCGGTATAGGCCTACCACCACCGCCTAAACCGGGGTGTTCACCACATTGGGACAGTTGTCTCCATGAGAACCGCTTTGGTAGAGAAGAAGTCCTTGGGAACCATAATCCTCACGCAGCGCCATTAGCTTCGCCGCGTGGAACGATTCAATCCATCAATCAAATTCACTCTCTGAAACAGTGGTGCGTGTGTGTCTTCATACACGTGTGCAATGAATATAGAAGAAGCTCGTCGGGATTGAAAGGATAGCCATGGTACATTTTGTTCAAGTTACATACAAACATCAACAAAAGTATATCTCCACGTACTGACCCAGCCACAACTATATATTTCCCGTTGCGCTGCTCGTCCAGGCGGCCCAGCACCGAGAGCGAAAGCTTGGCCTTCGTGTTCCCGTACTGCGTCACCTCGCCCGGGAACAGCCCGATCTCGTGCGCAAGCTGGCTTATGTTTTTTGGCTTCTGCGAACGGGCTATCACGATGTCGCTGTTCACAGAATTTAAGTCAATAATTTACTTATCTGTTATTTATTTAATGTAACACATAAAATCTAAGCAGTCTGTATGAAAGGCGGATTTGTAAACGCTAAAGCGGAAAACGCTAACATGATAATAATTAACGTTTATATAAATAATTAGTTTTCATACAAAGACAAATTTTTTATCTAATTGTTTGTATCGCAGAGCAAGATTTTAAAATTAAGTCTGGCAGTCACTATTAATAAAAATGTACATGACAGTTGAAAAATTGTAAAAACCACTTTAAATTAACATTACACCTTTAGCCATTTTTTGATAAAAAAATATATTTTTTTTGTGTATCAAAATTACTCTTGAACAACAATATTGATTAATTTTATTAGATTAAACTGACTACTGTTTTAGATACAAAACACACGAACTTAACTAATTTTTGACTACAAGTAAAGGGCACCATGATGTTGCGACCGTCAAAAATTAAACTAACCTGGGTGGCGGAGAGAGTGGATTGAGTCTTAGCACTTGCAGCGGCCATACTGGCGCGTTGAGTCGCTCGAACTGTCTGCGCGCGGCCAGCACGGTGTTCTTCATGAGCATGGCCACGGTCATGGGGCCCACGCCCCCGGGGACCGGCGTCAAGTGCCCGGCGACCGTCACGGCCTCGGAGTAGGCCACGTCGCCTACTAGGTGCTGGCCACTGCTCTTAGTTTCATCTGGAATAGATACAAACTTGGTCATAAATGCTAATTTTATTTTGCTTGTTATTCAATATGTAGACATTCGAAATAAATGAAGGCGTGTTGAGTTTGAAATTATTGCAAGCTTAGTCGTAAATACATATTTGTACTAATAAAAAAAACTACAATATATAGGATACAATCTTTTGCTTTGTATTGTAAGCATAATATTTTTTTAATATAAATGATTTAAAGCATTTTACAATTTTTTGTATGAATGCATTTTTGCAGATATATTATTTTTATGGGTAACGGGTAGTAAATCTGTGGGCTATCGATACCGACTGAGTAACATTGCTTGGTTTCCATTTTATATTTTGTAAACGTTTGCTGGAAGACAGCCGCAATGGGTAATTCTGTGACATTTCAATGCAATTCGCATAATCATAATATAATAACACTGGCTGAAACTGATTTGTGTTAGAGTAGCATTTAAAACATTCGAAAGACGTTATATTTCTATATTTAAAATGCTATTTTCGTAATTAGAACTTTAATATTCAGATCACCTCTGTTTGTACATAATATAATTTTTCATTAACCTGCGAATTAATGAACCTATAATATTATAATAAAGGTAAAAAAACCAAAGATCACGCCTGAAATCCCCGAAAGGGTAGACTGAGGAGTGTAATACACTCCCCCGTTTCACCAGTTACGTTTAAATGCTATGGAATAGGTGCGCCATTGCCACACACCAGACACAGATCCAGACTCC
>DWDT01005030.1:0-10719 GCA_018245595.1 Microceris scylla
CTCCCCAAAAGGGGGTTTATGCCCGTAATCTCCACGCTGGGCATGCGGGTTGGAGATCGCAGGGCACAGCTTTTCGCGCTGCCGACGCTGCTGCCTATCGGCAGCCAGGGCATTTAGCCGTGCCTATTTAGGCTGCGCTATACCGCAGTCAGCCGGTCGCCAGAGCCTCGTATGTTATAGCAGGGTGCACCACGTGCAGGTGAGGTTGACTTAGACTTCTAAGCTGGTACACCCTTACACCCCCTCCTTCACTCACTTGCAACCAAATTTATTTGATTAAAATAAAGGTAATATGACTCACATGGCTAATATGAAACACAAAGATATGAACGGCATTCTTACAAACATAAAGTGATTTTAACATACATAAATAATGGATACAACCTTCAATGCAATTAACAGCGAAAATTAATCTATAACCAGCACGCGAACTTATCCAGTTCTCCTCAATCAATGACGTGCAACACTGCGAGCGGAGGGTTCTTAGCCCTAAGGTTGGCCCGCGCCTCGCAGGTCAGCGTGCACGGGGCGGGGTGTCTAGACTGTTTAGTACGGTTCGCTGGCCTTGCGGGTTAAAACTGCACAGTGCTGCGCTTTCTAAATTTAACATTTTTTAAGTTTACAAAATAATGGCAATCTAATAAGAAATCTTTTCAGCGCCGTCCTGTTAAGAAATAATCTCATTGGATCTGCGTGTTGATTTGAAAACAATCAAGGGATTTCGGCGGTTTCAAAATACATATCTAACACTTTTAGCGTCGTATATGTATATAAATTATATTGTATACTTTCGGCATACAGTCAGCTAGCTAGTGGTATCAATATAGACGCTTTTACAGTCCGTTTAAATCGCAAGTTTATAGTAATATATATTTAAAAAAAAATTATGTTTAAATATTATGATAAGCCCACTGAAATCTCGGTTTACAACTTTTAAACTAAACTAATTTGTAAAAAAGCTGAAAGTAAGTTTCATTCGTACTTAGAACAGCGTCAAGCTTGAACGTTAATCTTGACAGTTGACTTTATATTTTGAGGCTTGGCTAATCTCTAAAATAAGCCCTTTTTACGCGTTAAATATTTGCAAAAACATATCGACGCGAGCGTTCAATGAGAAGTTTAAAAATACACTTGTAATATGCGACATAGAATACGAGATTTCTGTGAGTAGTTAAAATAAAGTCAAAATGTAGGTCTCAAAATAGCCTACAAGCAACGAGTGTACAAGCAAACAAACGTCAGACAAACCACACGAAAAGCAGACGTTAAGCGCACAATACTCGAACATGGTAGGCAGAGGATTTGGCGACAGCACGTATTCAGTTCAAGCGATTATCGTTCCAATTAATACGACATCCAAGACTACAATCGCGTATAACTGTAGAGAACGAGGTGAGTACGCGCTTCGAGAGTTGTGCATTTACAATAACACAAGTGCCCTTGCCCTCCCCCTGCGTTGATGGGAGAGTTGAATAGACGCAGGATTCCTAGTACTGGGCTGGGTGGTGGAGGGTTGTGTGACATGTTGACATGTGTTTAGCATTTTGTTAGGGTTTCTTTTTTACAAGGTGCACGTATAAGATACCTGCGTGTGTATACATACATAGTAGGTATACATGTCGCTAGTTTAAGATCTATGAGACTAAACTAATGTTTCTTTTTATTGCGAATTTATCATGAGCTTTTATCAACTCTGCCGTTCTACTACTGCAAATGGGTCTTCTATTCAAATGAGGAAGGTCTTAGCTTTCCACGTTGGACAAGTGCGGTTTGGCAGTATACACTTACAGAATATTATGGAGAATTCTAAAATGTACAAGTTTCATGGGGCTCTCCTTCACGGTTACAACTAAATATATTTTAATCTTAAAATTTCACATAATTTACTTAAGAATATGTTAGGTTTTGAACAATATTTCACTCGCGATACTTTTTTCCACCGTCATAGTTCAATTAAATCTAAAGAACGCAGATAACTTCGTAAAGCTGGGGCCACGTGCCAGGGACTCGAACCCCAGGGGCAGATTGGCGCTGTTTAATTTTATAGCAGCCAAGTATAATAGAAATACCCGGCCGGATAGTTTCAAATTCCATTAATAGAAAATTCTCGATCCATTGTTAAGTAATACCGCAGTGTGCATTGTTCGTATATTGCGGCGACGTTGTTGAAATTCTATAAAGTTTCGCCGACTTTTCACCTACATTGAGTATGTATCGTGTAATTAGGTATATTTACCTACTCGTTGTACGTCAGTAGATACAATCCATGCTCACCGATGGGCATTAGTGTGTTCCAAACAATTTTTACTCTCCATAGATTATTAGACTGATATACATACCATATAATGTACAATATTGTGTTGGGTGTGAAGGAAGATTCCTTTACAATAGACACTGTAGGTAACAGAACACTTCGTCCGGTGACCAGTTCAGCAGATAAATAGCCTTAATATTTATCACTTTACTGAGGAAACATTATCAGTTTCCAACATATAGGTGTTTGGCTGCTGCCTGGCCACACCACGTACATTTAATAGAACCTTGGCAGGCTACTTGGTTGTCGCCATTTTAAACAGCTGATTTCACAAGTAATATATAATAATGCACAAGATATATCTATATTGTTAATGTACTTACAAAATGCACTATTTCTGATAATATTCAAGCAACTTGTCAGTGTGTATATCCACACACACCCACGAGACAATACTAATTTCATATTAATTTCAAGGGTTGTTTACACATATTAATTGAGTAATCTGTGTACACACAGCGTTTAACTAAAGCTTAAGTGCGCTCGGTTAGTTGACGAGACACCCATCGGGTCGGAATGATGGTTAATTAAACAACGATAATAGCCTTATCAGATTAGCCAACAAGGGCTAGGTCCGTACGTCGAGTGCGGGCTTCGCTCACGAGACTCTCTTTACACGCCCATAAAGTGCTATGTAAAAATAAACAAAAAAATAAATAAAGTGCTATGTAAAAATAAACAAAAAAATAAATAAAGTGCTATGTAAAAATAAACAAAAATATAAATAAAGTGCTATGTAAAATAAAGTGCTATGTAAAATAAAGTGCTATGTAAAGATAAAACGCGTCGCAAATTAAATTGTCTATAGAAAGTTTTTTTTTCAATACATTCAAAATGTTAACTATTGAAAAAGTTAAACTTTCAAGAATGCTGGTGTGATAATGGAGACGACTGTGTGCAAACAATGGATTATAATTTTTAACTTTAACTTTAAACTTCCCTAACGTGATATTTTGGCCCATAGGTTAAATAATTTAGAAAGGGTGATAATGTTGATTCCTTATTTCGCTCTATTGTAAAAACTACCCAAAGTTCAGTACTGGGATATTCATCATCATCATCATCATCAGCCTATCTCAGTTCACTGCTGGACATAGGCCTCCCCAAAAGGGGATTTATGCCCGTAATCTCCACGCTGGGCATGCGGATTGGAGATCGCAGGGCACAGCTTTTCGCACCGCCGGCACAATACAAAATATTAATATTAGAAACTTGTTAAAGAAATCAAGTTGCAACTACGTACAATATATATCTTCACGCCAACTTAGATACGGGGTAGGCATAAGTTGTAACTAGCATATAGGAATAGTTTACTTGCCTTTACTATTTTCACTTGATGACAAAACTAACTATCCGGTGTTCACGAAATGGTTTATGGAACTGTCGGTGAATGTTACTAAGCTCAAACTTGCGCAACGCCAACTTTGACTACTGTAGCTGTCGTCTACAATTCCGTACCGCACACTACTTGTACTGTTTCGATACACCATTTGATTCGTATTCGCTTTCGCTTCAATATACGCATTAAGGCAAAGAGCATTCTCGCAACATAACGTAAATTCTAACGTAACTTCACGTCTGTAATCCCCGAACAGGTAAGCAGAGGAATGTAGAACACTCCCACGTTTCACCGGTTACGTTTACGTAACGTACGAATAGGTGGTGAGCCTATCGCCATGCATCGGGCACATATCCAGACTCCGAATCACTACTAGAAAATTTAAATAAGAAAATTTTGTAGTGTTCGACTGGGGAATCGAACCCGGGACCTCCAGATCGGCAGTCGCAATTGCGACCAACACGACTAACGAGGCAGGCATTCTTGCAACATGTATATACCTATATGTATATTCAGTAAGAGAGAGTAACCTACACTTGGCCAGTGTGGCATGCTGCAGCCTTAACCGTTTACGTTCTGTGAGCAGACTCATGTCGAACAGTTGGACAATAAAAAGATTGGTGATGATGATGTTAAAGACAAACAAATTTTTGAACAAAATGTTGTCAAATATTTATAACTAAGTTTATAGAGCAAACGTCGTACCAAAAGTACCGTCGTTACAATTTTTTAAAAGACAGTTTTGTAAATGTATTTTATATATGTAATGAATGTTACATTACACTACACCGGATTAGAGAAAGCCGGTTAAAAATAGCTGGCTTGCCATATTAATAGATGTAAATCTTACTTAAGATCGAAATGAATCAAAGAATCGAATCAAAGAACGTTGAAGACGTTATATGTAAACTCAGTAGAAGTGGTTGGATGCGACGAGCTGAAGATCGAGCTCAGTGCCGTGCTATTGGAGAGGCCTATATCCGGCAAT
Organism: Microceris scylla; assembly: GCA_018245595.1. Classification (NCBI taxonomy): domain Eukaryota; kingdom Metazoa; phylum Arthropoda; class Insecta; order Lepidoptera; family Hesperiidae; genus Microceris; species Microceris scylla. The sequence goes on from DWDT01005030.1 coordinate 4,642, forward strand.
GGACGATGATAGGCTGATAGTGTGTGTGCGTGTGTGTATGTAAACTCAGAAACGTCAAATTTTCCAGAGCACATGAAGTTAGAAAGAAAAAGAAAATCGTGTAGGTAACCTCTCTGTATTCCGTCATACAATAATATTCCACAACGCACACACACATTATTCATGACGTGTCCCGCTGGGGTCCGTAATTGTTGCCTGGGGGTCAATACATCTTAATTTGTAGTTTCAATCGATTTTCCGCAATGTGAGAGTGGTATATTCGCAAAGAAATGATCCTCTATGGCTGCTACTATTCCGTATAATGTATTATGATTCTTGAAACTGTAGGCAAGTTTTTTACAAGCCCACAATGCAGTTTTCGCGATCATCGAAGAAATTTAAATACTTTCAAGTTAAATATACATTACAATAGTATTTAGAGTTTATAACGATCATGATGATGATTTAAATACGTAACTTCACGCCTGTAATCCCCGAAGAGGTAGGCAGAGGAATGCAGAACACTCCCACGTTTCACCTTTTATGTTTACGTCCCAGTATGTAATAGGTGGTGAGCCTATTGCCAATGATTTAAATAGATATATGAATATTCGCATCAGTGTGATCCGGCAGATTCGTGTGACGTCAGTAACCGTTATCCATGAGTGAACCAAACAGTGTGATATTGTACGAACATCAAATAAGTATAATCAAAAACCAAAAACTCAGTAAGAAATAAAAGGAAAGTACCATTAGATAATTTGTGGAAGACAAACCTGTAAACGAGCTCTAACGCATTGAGGACGCATTTATGTATTAAAATACCCTAGACGAAAGCCAATAACCATTCTGTGACATACATATGTATGTATATTTTTGTTGATATTAATTTCATAAAACAATAGTTACTTTATCGTTACGTATCGTTAGAAAATAAAAAAAAAACTACACATCTTCCGCATGACATGCATCGCGGTGTCATAATGAAGCCACATGAAGACATGATGTTACACACGCAACTGTCACAACAAGTGTGAATAAAATAAATCAACTCTTAAGCAGTTGAGAATTATAATGTTGGATTATAAACATAATAAAAACAGGAATAGAAGTGACGTAAATAACAAAGCTGACATGAATGCAAGTTACGCATGACTCGACACGCTAAGAAGAAGAAGAAGAAGAATGCAAGTTACGAGGAGAATATACATACTGTGATGTAAACGACTGCTCACAACTAAGACGAGTAGCAAACCTTAATGTCCATACTTTTCGCCGACATGGGAAATTTTAATCTTACCAAATATTAAGCAATTCATAAGCGGGATTTTGATAGGACGCAATGACATTGAGGTAGGCTGATAACGATAGCGATGAAGAAGGCGAATAAGAAGTTTAAATGAAACAAATATATAAAACGTAGGCACACAAACAATCGACAAAAATAAACGGAAAAATAACCATTCAAAGCAATCCGACTGATTGATTGTATTTCTTAGCGTCAAATTTAGCAGTAACTCTTAAATCAAAAAAACATTAAAACATGATGTATACATTAAAGCATTCAATAACCATATCATATGTATTGTTTGCATATGCATTCGTCGTTGTGGGCGGGTGGCTGACGCGTTGTGCATGTACACCATTAATCAATATATTGGCAGATTGTTGCACACTGCCATTGGCCTAATTTATAATTACATGTCGTGTAGTAGTATGTAGATTGTAGTAGTCACATAGAAGCAGATAGAAAATATGAATAAGAGAAACACACAAAGTTTATGTGAATCGGCCCTGAAACACAATCACACGTGACGGTCTCCAGGGCGGCTCGGATTACGCATGGCATACATGTGGTCGACGTTCCGGTTCATGGCACATGTCTATCGCCACTTTCCTTCCGACGTTAAATGTTGATCATCAAAGAGCGAAGTGTCCGCACGCTACTGCAGTCCACTCGGTACCGCAGCCTACTTTTAAAACGCCGTGAATCATCGTGAAAGTGATACGGTATTCACGATCAAGACCACGGAGCTACCGTTGAATAACAAACAAATCATAATAAGTCTTGAAAGTGGATAAATTTTTCTGCGGTTTTACAAACTGCGCGTGCGGCTAAAGCAGCATACCGTCAGCGAAACAACTTGCTGGATTATTTTCAAGTGACTCCATCGTTCATTTTTACGATGCATTGTTATTTGTCTCTTGGCGGAACCATGATACGCGATAAACTATTTATGCGCAATAGATTAGTGGATTAGTAGTGAGATAGCCGTTTGAATTTGTTTCTTGTATTTCTATGCTAAACGTATGTGGGATTATTTTGTAAAAATATTGTCCATTTTATATATAATGTAAAATATAAGTGTACGCTGAAAGGTAAATTTCTTGTATATATCATATTGTACTACATGATTTATAAACGTGTACGGGTTCTCACCATTACATTTTTTTAATCACTCGAATATTAAATGTTAATGAATGTATATAGGTACTGTCTGATAACTTATCTCCTGAGCTGATGACCTGAGTCGCTCCAGCGGCATGCTTGTACAGTGCGAAAAAAAGCTATAATCAGACTTTAATAGCCCGTTAAGAGTCACACTTTTAGGTATAACTCAACCAGTTATAACCTTCCTATTCCTTCAAACTGATTGCGACATGCTCGACGCACCACGAATGAAATAATTTAAACGCAACATGTACACACGTAACTCGCCTGTAATCTTCGAAGCGGTAGGCAGAGGATTGTCGACCACTCTCGAAAACCATTAATTTAGAAGAAAAGAAATAATTCGATACTTAGCACAATGAATAATGAACCTATTCGTATTGGAAGTCTTTTGACAATTTCATATGTTCTTTTATTTAACGTAAAATGAGAGCTAAATAAAGTAATTGAATATACATATAACAAAGAGCCACGACAGCCTGTTTAGATAACTTCCAAGTGTCACCCTTTAGGGGAGAGGTGGCGCGTGAGGCGTAAAACATTAAATAGGGGCTGATTTTAATGGCATTCTGGTCAATAATTTCATGGTGATGGATTAACACACCTTGATCTACTATGGAGGATTATATGTTATGATACTTAGTTCGCTACTCGGAAACCGTATGGGTTTTCGTGGAACGAAAATGCAGCTTGATATTCTTATTTATTATCAACAAAACGATAGCTGCTTCTGATAAATATTTCTTCTTAGACCAATTGTACATAATATAGGACATTTACCTCTATAGTATAATCACACAGATTTATTAGCACCTTTGTCAATACATTCGTACGTTCGTTCTGTAACTTGTCAAGTCTAGAATTTCTCGGTCCAGTATCTTGAGCAACTGTCCCTGAGCTGTCTCTGTTATGGACATATACGTACATGTGCGTATGTACATACTTATACTTAGCGTAATTACAAATGGTATCTATCTATACATGTATTTATCACAATGAAGTTTGCACCTACCACCCTTTCTCCCCATCGCCAGGGTTAACTGGGAGAGAATGCCTTTTGACATTAGGCATTAGGTGCACACTGGTAGCCCTTAGTTAAGGGCGTTATACAAAAATAAAGGAATAGCATTTACTACCATAGAACACCTGGTCGACAGTGGCACATAATGCTTTTAATATTTTATTATACACATACAATTCTCAAAATTTTAGATGGGCCGGAACTCGAAAATATTTCCACTAATTGATTACGAACCTTGATTGACAGTGGCAAAGACCATGAAATAGCAGCCGCTTGCACGCTCTCCGAAGTATGTATGTACGAGTACCTACGGCACGAGTGCTGGGAGACAGACACAAGGGAGGATTAGCTAGGGGTCGCTACTGAAAGGGTCGCTGTCTTCCTCCCTTCAAATCGATAAGTCTTATAAGACTTCGACTCCACGAAGCTTCGCGTCGGATCAAATGTGTTTGATTAAAAAGGTACATATTATTTCAGGCTATGTTAGGGTGTCATCACTGAAAATTGCTGTATTTTTTGTTTCGTATCGTTTTCGAGCAAACAATACGATATTCAGTTCAATATTTCAAATCAAATTAAGATACTCTTATTAATCGTTAGATATACATACAGATTAAACAGACATATATTTTCGTCATACATTGTCACAAGTAATAATAAACATGAACTGATACATGGAATAAATTTTAGATTGGCTTATAACATAGAGCAGCTCTGCATGGAAAAATAATATAAAAATATATGCAAGAATTCCATAGCAATCGAACTAAAAATAGACATTTCCAAAAAACAAAATCAAAAAGGAGATTTCTTCAAGCAATTACCGCCAAGTGAAGTGTACGAACGCAACACGGTTTTTCAATTAACAAATCGAATTTTCTCGAACTAAATTGTGCAAAAGAAAAAAGAAAGCAGAAACGCCGGTGACTGATCGTATTACAACGCGCCGGCGCTTTCATCTTACGGCCCGATGAGAAACTGTTTAATTCCTTGAGCTCGTAAAATCTATCTTCTCTACTCTGCAATAAATCGGCAAGAAAAAGAATCTCGCAGCTTAGTGCGGATCGGTCCTCACACGATTTCTCGATCATTACAAACATTTCACAATATTATTAGAAGTATAACAAATATACCTACTCATATCCTACAATGGCCTACAATGGGCGAAGATCGGGCGGTGAAACGTGCATACATGGGATGGCCGGATGGTAAACGCCCGGTCGGCCGTCCCAAGTATCGCTGGAAGGATGAAGTCATGAAAGACCTGCGCGAGCCTCACGTGGAAAATTGGCCAGAGGAAGCGCAAAACAGATCAAAGTGGCGTATCTTGGTATCGGAGGCTAAGACTCATTTCGGATCGACACCATCTTAGTTAGTTAGTTAGTTATGTACTCGTACCTTTTATATTTTGATAAATATTTTTATTTTAATATATATGTATATGTAATACTTGTGATTATCACACAAATATTTGTCCACAGCGGGTATCGAATCCACGACCACCGCCTCAGTAGCCAGGTTCAATACCAACTGGACCAATTGATCAGTCACGATTTATGAACCTAGCCACTTTGCATTTATGTAGATGATACGAAGGTGATAACTTTTAATGAGCGTCTTTAACTGCTGTTCGCTCATTAGTCGCTGTACTTATGAGCTGATTAAGTTTGAACTGTTACTAATACTGCGTGGGCTTTGGAATATATTATAAGTATTACCACGTTCTATGGAAAGCCGCCGATCCATCGTGACGGTCAAATTAAAATATACATATACACACGCATACGTATCTGTGTGCGCTTGGGCGTATTCGTGTGTGGTATATACGTATCTTTCCTTTGTCTTGCAGTTTTTTTATTAATATTTCTTAAGTTGCCAAGAATTTATTTCTGGCACCTTATAAAACTTATGAACTTATTATAAATAATATTAAAAAAACTATGGCAACTGCCGGTCGAGAGGTCCTGGGTTCAAACCCGGGGTCGGGTACTATTGGATTTTTCTAATTTAGAATTACTAGTAGTCACTCGCAGTCTGGATCAGAGCCCGGTGTAAGGCAATAGACTCACCACCTATTCCATGGGACGTAAACGTAACTGGTGAAACGTGACACTGTAGGTACTACACTCCTCTGCTTACTCTTTCGAGCAACACAGGCGTGATGTCACGTTTCATTTATGTACGTATACTAACGAATGTTAACTATTGAAAATACAGTAATAAGTGAATACTAATAAAACATTTTTCAAACTAGTTTCAATTTTAAAGCTTTTATAATAAGAAAATAAATTTTATATCCGCACGGTTCTCGTAGATGCACACCGGAGAATAAATGAATAATATATTCATTCTGTTACTTAGTAACGTTTTCTCGTTTCCCGTCAAGAGTAGACAAGTGAGAACAAGTATATACGCGTCCCATATTGTTCATGTTGAAACTGGAACGGCGTTGCCGACACAAATACAGCAACTTTGTTCTTCTTGTCGTTGTGTGTGACGTTAACATGTTCACTTACTAACATGTTCAGTTGCACGTTTTGATTGGCGTTTTATAATTAGGCGTTTCATAAGCAGTGATAGCCTAGTGGGTAAGAATTTAGCCCCTCACTCTAGGGGTGCCGGGTTC
>DWDT01005031.1:0-10717 GCA_018245595.1 Microceris scylla
TTGTACTAAATGATATGAGATTATTAATTTTAAATATCTAATATTGGTAATTGAATATTCTAAAAATAAATTTAAAAATAATTTATATCAATAAATAATACATATGGATAGATAACCTCAATTATATTGGAGCACTTGAATCAAAAATGTACATTTCATAGACAATCGTGATACATACAAGTCTGACGGTTGCTCTACCGTCTCTTTATGTGAGCATTTTGTATTTAAAAAGCTGCTTATGTTCTTTTTTTCTTCATTATAATTTCCTTTCGTGTCCGGAATGATTGTTTATCCTGTACTCACATTGTTCCTACCAAGAAACACAAAATAAGGAACAGCTATAAATTCACATGTAGCGATAGTAATTCATGTCGGCTGGACTGATTTATAAGCGGCGCCGCTTATTTTCGGTTACATTATAAGTATGTATAACATTGGTTCATTTAATTTAATTAAATATTCTTCGGTTATAATTATGACGTACGTAGATATTTGCAAGCTAAACAAGAGTTATATGGGACGGGAATGGCTGTTTTGTTTTCTGAAAATTTATGGATTTGTTGGAATTGAGTTGGAAATGTTTCGAGAAGTGCTCATAGCTCTAACGCTGTTTAATATTATAAATGATATGTTAAGTTAAGCAACGTCCGGTCCAATTGATTTGACCAAGATTGAATGAATTTTTACCAAGGTTTTTTTATTTCTGACTGCATCTTAAGTACTTTAGTGTCTAGTGGTGTATGCTCCATATCTCCAAAAGTTCCTGCGGAGACCTATGGTCAGCAGTGTCCTGTAGATAGGCCGGCAGTCAATCTCTTTTTAAGACTATAACCATTGTTACGTGCCGTGTCTGGCTATATGGGACATACTTTGTTATAATTTTTTTTATACTTAACATGGTTCTTCATTGCAACCTTTTAAATCTTTTTTCCGTTTCTAACTTCATCCATCATGATATGGTTTATTGTGTATACGGTTCGGTTAGGAAAGTACCGTCGCTACACCTATGTGTACCGTGAAGCAACGGTTATATAAACAATTTGTGTTTCAGTCTGAAGGGTGTATAAGCCAGTCTACGTGTATACTTGCTAGAGCCAGCCATTTCAGTTCTTAGGAGTTGCAACACAAAGTATGACTTGCCAAGATACACTTGCCAAGATACAATGCACTGATACTGTTTCTAGGTGGACTAATTTTACATATATTAGGTAGCCTAAAAGAGATCCTGAAAGCAACAAGTACATATTATCAGCTAATTTCAACAAAACCCTTTTACCATTCTTGTAACAATATACGACCACTTATTTATTAATGTTAATAAAACCCATACATCTTATGGTATACTTACTTATATAATAACCATGACATTCCTTCTGAACTCCATTTGGTAATCGTATTGATTACTTCCCCTCCGTGAGCCTGACAACCGGATTTTAATCCGAAAATAATGACAGATTGCGCCGGGGGTAAATGCTCGTATAAAGTTATTGAACTCTCGATGTCTCTATATCAAGGAAATATAAGGTGACATAATGAGCAAGGACCGGCCCTTTCACAACGTTCCTGTTCCATTAGGGCGCGTTCATAAAGCTACCAATTTTACCTGCTTATATAAAGTTGATTTTTTGTTCTATTTTTATTATTTTAGGATAATGATATGTATACAATATATGGATGTATGTACGGATATGTATATAATAACGGACTGTTTTACGAATTTATTTATCTCAATATGTTTTTATGTAAGTGTCAATATTATGATTTTCGAAATGTCTTTATACCTTACATATCTCAACGAAAGAGGCTATACGAGTCCCAATAGCTTCATATTTTGTACGAAAAAGTAAAAAATCGTTGTAATCTGTAACGTGCAAGCTTAAAGACTTTAGTAGGAACTGGTATATGGACAGCATTGTTCGTCGACTGGTTGCAAGCATGACTAGCAATCGAGAGGTTCTGGGTTCGCTCCCCGGATCGAGTACCTTGTAGATTTTTTCACCTGAAATTTCTAGTATGACTCGCAGTCTAAATTTGTATTCCGTAGGGGGACCTAAGAGTAACTGGTGAAACGTAGGAGTGTACAACACTCCTCTGTCTACCTATTCGGAGATCAATGGCGCGATGTTACGTTAATATACCAATACCTAAAATTGCAAGACTATTTGGCTATATGAATAAAAAATTGACTTCCCTATAAAACTATATAAAAGTACCATATAAAACTACCTTAACATCGTGCCCACACCTTCACGCCGTGTCTCCGTTGACAAATGCTTATTGAGTAACGAGAATTCCTCCGCCCTTGTTTGCTTCCCCACTTAAGCGTATCGTAGAGTCGGGATAGTACATACATACATACGTACATGCAATCCATGTGATGGATTGTCAAGAGGAAAATGACGTGTCAAGAATATGTTGTACATATAAATATGTGTATTTAAGAGATAGTTGAGCGATAGAATCTGCTGAATATCGGATTTTCGTATCGTGTACACCTATTTTGCGTCTTTTTTTTCTTTAGTTTCCTTCAACCTATCCGTCTTTTTATCATTAGTCTGTACTTTAAGTCGCCTTTGTATGGAAATAAAAAATTTTTTTTTCATTTACTTTGAAATGAAAAAAATAAATTTTAAAAGGATCGTGAAAAAGTCATGACTTTCGTGCCATTTAAGTACCTATTCTATACTAAGACGGTAAAAGGAAGACAATAACTATAAGCTAAGGGTGTTATTGTAATAATGCTTTGCAAATGATGCCGAAGTTGAACAGGAGAAACATATTTGAGCTTCACCGTATTCATGGAAATGTTTGGGGTAGCTCTTAAACTACCCCGAAGGCTGACTTCTGGGAATTTAGTTTTAGCATAAAGATCTATTCCCATTCGCTCTCCTAGTTCTGTATCGTTAAAAACCTTAAAGTAATGTGGTCAGTTTTTATAATCAGTCTTGCATTAATACTGTCAAGTCCGAAACCGATGACGAATCAAATAAAATTGAGTCGATTAAAATTATCAGTCGTATTTATTTCTTGCTCGTTCATTTTGTTTAAATTGTCATCATCCTAAATGAAAATATATTATAATTAGAATAAGAAAATGATAAAAAACGGAAAAGCAAAATTAATTTAACAAATAATTTATAATATGTACAAAACACATTTACATAGTTGGAGACAAACGTGATTTTTTAATGGAATATTTATTATAAACACAAATATGTATATTCGAGGCAAAAATAAAAAAAAGGGGTGTAGTATAGTGTGACCGTGCCTTAAGCATGTCAAGTAATACAGGAAGTAATACAGGTAAGGCGATGTTGGGGCATACAATAATGTTTCATAATAGTTGTTCTAAGTATGGCCTCCTTCACTTCTCCTAAGTAGGGACTCGTTTATTTGTCTGTGCATATAGTGTTCGCCAAATTGTTTTGCTTATTATAAATATGACATTTTAATTATAACATTTTAATATGGTTGAAAAACTCAAGGAAGTAATCTGTCGACTAATTATCTTGATTATATGCATATCGACGTACAATAAGATCATTTCGGAAAACGTGCCATTTTTACAGCACTCTGTTGTCGATAATGCGCTTGCTATGATTATTATATGTGGCTTTTGACATTAGCTTCACAATCAAAGAATGCGTCAGAAAATAATATAAGAATAATTGTTTAAATTATTTCAGTGTTAAATAAGTGAAAGTAGCGGCAATATCGGCAAAACTGAATTTATATCATTAGTATTACATTGTAGGTATTTAATAAAGAAAAAAAAAATTACCAATAATTTACGATTAAAAGATCATAAAGCAATTTCAAAAGAACCTGAACATTTTCATGCTTTCCCTCAAATCGTTGCGATTTATGTAGAACAGCGGAAATCTTTTTCTTTTTAAATCCTTTTACAGTCTCGGCGTCTCCTGGGGCACTAGAATTCCAATATCGTTTAAAACTAATCGCCGTTCTATGCATAATCGACTGACATTCTCTTTAAATATCTGCGAAAATGTAGAGTCCAAAATATACCGCAGAATAGTTTCACGCGACAATTTTCTCAAAAGTTTCGTGGGATCAAAACTCGGGTTTGAGTCCGTTGTTGGACTTCTGGCGATTTTATAACAGATGTGTTATAAAAACTCAGAACTTTCACCCAGAATAAATATTGGTGTCACCAGCAGAAGTATTTGTTCTGTGTATGAATGTAAAATATATGAATAAGTATATATTTACATGTAAATATTTAATTGACCAGCTGTTTGATTGTCGACTGCACTGATGTATCTACAGCATCCATCTCGGTTCTTAGGAATAGTACCATGTTCGTAATCGAAGCAGAGGCTGTGTTATCTTTAGGGAACAGCTGATAAACTACCATTTTACAACACAATTTTATTCCTTGTTTTCAATTTTAACATAATAGTAATACCGCAAATGAAATAAGATTTATATGACTTTTCGTATCACATGTACATATTTTATATCACAATAAGTCCCCTTAAAATCTGTGTACAGTGGAAATAGTTTCGCACACCTCAAAGAGTTCACGAGCGTCCTCTATCGGTCTCGAATAGAAATGGTTCATTTCTGTTCTACCGACCACTTTATCCGCATTATCCGCTATTCCGCCGCGATACATCGCTTTAATGTGCAGCGCCGGGTTATTCGACCTTATATCGATATTCCATGTTATTGAAGCTAAGAGGAAATTTAAACTCCTCCTGTGTTCGCGGGTGTTGCTTGTTTGAAAATATCGTCCATTATCTACCTATTTCAGGTTGAAATATATATTTTATAGCTGGGAACATTCTGAATTTCTATCTCCGGGTTATAAAACCCGTCCGTTAGTGAACTTAACCAGATATTGCCATTCTCGAGTGGCTCTTCAGCTATAAAATCTTCCTTATTTTTATCTTATATTAGGGAAGATTCGCTCACCTGTCCGTGTAATTAAAACGTGACAGAACCTTCGTGATACTAATGGATTGATTACGAATAATCATGGCACCTTGTTTCTCCGGAGAACTCCAAATCCTGAAAATTTAGGCCGTGTTGATTTCTATTGGTCAGATATCTATCTCACTGGACCTGTACAATAGCACTATCCAGAAAGAATGACTTTGTAATCCAGTTGTTGACTTTTGTGTTTTATGAGGGAAGAAGTTTTATCGCACACACTGTGTTCCATAAGTGTGCCTGAACTTTTCGTTTATATGCATTAAAGCCTAATTTGCTACAGCTTTATATCAGAAATTCCTGTCTTTTAGTTAGGTATATCAGTGCTTCTACTATTTAATAAGGGATGGCTACGGCAAGATATTACTAAGTATCAAGCTTGTCTTTTGCAACACCTATTCTTTGGTATTCAAGCCCTTTCTGTGGAAAACATTTGCATTAAACACTTGTTTTATAATTCTCTTATCTACCCATTATTGATACATATCAGAACCACCATATTACGTTTTTTCTCATTTTTGTAAAAAAAAGGCAAACAAAATCCATATAAATATACTTTGAAATGTGTAGCGGTATTTTTTTTGTTGCCATAAATAAACCTAGGGCAGGATATTCTAGAGATTTCCACCGTTTCCTTTCACGAATTTGTTCTCTTTTTTCCTACTAACGATATTTTTCTCAAAAGAAAAATATATATTTCGCTTAATGAGAGCTTACAACGTTATACATTAGTAGCGAGCGCGTAGGCAGAGTCAAAAATACGCGCAAAGGGAAAGAATTCTACGAAAATTTATTTTTATACCCGTGTCTGACTACATACTCGTATATATTAAAAATATGTATCACATAATTAAAAGGTAGGTATTAGAAATTATTATATAGCGAAAGTGAACAGAATTCATTAAAACTTTGTCACTTTAATCAAATTGAAGTACTGAATATCTGCCGTGAGTTCTTTTACACGAGTATCACTCAATTAATCTGGTCTCAGCACCAAATCCTCGGGACGTATCACGCGTGCAAATTGTCCTTTTAGCTCACTCACAGCGCTTATCTTGTTCTCATTTGCTTGGATATGGCTTTTATAAAGTGATACTGTTACTGAGATTTGGTATAGTATAACAAGCGGATTATGAAATATCTTGAATTCATTAACCATCTTTTGAAATTCAAATACTGTTACCACGACATTCAGCAAGTAAAAAATAATAAAAAAAGTATGCGCATTTTACAAATATAAAAAACATAAGGTTGTTAAAAAGTCTTGTTATTATTATTATTAAAGTAAGATATAACTGTACCGACAAGTTCAATGCTGGCAAAACTAATACAGGCTGCTCTTACCTTACAGACCTACCGTGATTCTTCCATATTTTTGAAAAACATTAATAAAAACTTGAATTAAACGAATATCTATTTAATTAAATTCTCTCGTACATTTATAAACACAAACTGACAACTCAACACACTGTCAAGGCGCTGTAATTAATTGAGACAGTGTCTACGACCGAAGCTGGCTTCGACGTCGTTCCCTGAAGATAAATTCGTTTCGACGTAATATTCTTAAGGAGTATATGGTTAACGTGGTTGCAACTCAATTATATGGCGTTGCCGTGACCTTTTATTAAACTATATTAAAGAAAACTAATAAAAAAGATAAGAAATACCTACATCTAATAAAGTTGACTAATAGAAAAATATCGATCATGACAACAGTTCGCACCAACGGTGTCGTATTCATTGATAGTAGTTGCAATATACGTGCGTGTCCATTGCAACTATGGTCCAAAATGATGTTATTTATAAGTACCCCCAATTCAGGTAACTAAACAATTTAGATATCTCTTTAGATTTTATAACCGTGTATTTAAGATAGTTATTTATAGCCATTGATGATGATGCCAAATGTAATGTGTAATTTAGGCACTTAAATTATCTAGAGTTCACTTAAAATATTTAGTACGCAACTAGTATCTAACAAAATATGATCGCGTGTTACCCATTTGTAGATTATTACACGCAAACAAAGGCGTACATAATAAGAATTTTGAAAGAAAACAATGCAATTTTCCATCTCACACTCCAACGGCCAAGATTAACAACGGGCCAAATAAATCAGTAGTCTCTAATTTATCGGTGCGAGAGAAAATTTCGCTTCGTACCAAAGAAATTCGTGCAAATTGATGGAATCCAGAGATTCCTCCACAGAAATCCAGTGGAGCGTGGATTTAAATGAATTTTAGCGAAGGCTTTTTACAAGTTTTTCGTTCTGTTCGTCTATGTTTCAATTTAGTTTTTTTTTTGTTTATGTTTAATGGCTTTGCGATGTTTATACATTCAGCCAGTGTAAGGTTGTCTATCTAGAAAGACTTCAGCTTTTCAAGTCTACTAGTACGTAAATTGATCCTTAGTATTTTCGTGCAAAGAACAAAATTTATACCCTAAGTAGCTAAAACAATGATGTTGATAAGTCTTAAGTTCCATGTTTTAAAATAAATATCATTTGTTTACTTGACACACTTTGATAGTCCTTCATAATGTACTTGAGAGCGTTTAAATTTGCCATCTCCGACCTGGTCTTGGTATAGGTTAGACATGTCTCTGTGCGTAGCAATATCTGTAATTACTTAATAAGTTACAACAATAGAGTGAGTACCAGTACATTTGATACAGAAGTTCCTTATATAATCAAGCGTCACTCCAGCTATGGGCGCAGTTAACATGCATAAATACAGAAAACACAAACGTGTAAATGCTGATAACAATAATTGATAAGAAAACAAGAATTCATACAACAATAACGAATTACCGGTTCTACGAGTATAATGGTTAGTGCTCCGAAAAACTAACCCAGTGCCCATGTCACCGTTCCTCCATCGCACCACTCGCCGAAGTTTGAGGTTTCATCTACATCGACTGGACTCGTGGCGGCTCTTCACAGTTTGGTTTTCATGATCATTTTTGTCGCGCACCTGCGAAATGTGGAATGAGGTTCCATCTGAGGTTTTCCCGGAGCAGGTTCTTCAAGAAAGCGCAAAGAGAGCTCTCCTTCAAAGCCAGCAAAGCTTTGGTCCCTCTTCAAGCAGGTTGTCCTTCTGCCTATTTGCTAGTCTATATGTATATAAAACGGGTTATTAGACTTTTAATATTATACAGTACTTCTTGTAAGTTCTCGAAAGTTAAAATTGTGTACAGGTTTTCACTACATCTGTCTAAATATTCTTTGCCAATATTCAAAATAAGTTTTGTATTAAACCAATATCATTCAAGATAAAATCCCCGTGTTATTCGTTTTTTTAATACATTCATTCAATTATTATTCAGTCAAGAAATATATTTCTTCGGAAAAACAAATTTACAAGAGCCAATCGCAAACACATCAGCCTAATTGAACACATTTGCATAAAACGTTTCCAAACAAGAAAGGGAGATTGTTTCTTGATGTTTTACAAGTTGGCTGTATGTATATTTTATGTCGTTACCTTAACAACATCAAATTCTATGCGCCAACATTGTGATGTAATTGTGTTGGCTCACTTGGGGTGATTCTAAGGATAACGATTTCAGGTAATGGCCATTCTGTTAATGTTACTTGAACGTTAGAACATTTTGCTTTAACGCAATTAACTATTTCTTTTTTAAATTAGTGATGAAAAAGTTTTCGAAATTCGAACATAATTTTTTTTTTATTTAATAGTTACAGAGGTTCTTTTGTTACAGTGGATTCTCTATAAATCTATTCTGTGCTACTGTTTTATAACTATTATGTGACTGACATTGACTGTATGCCTGTATGAAACAATGAGTGTTTTAATTAAATTTATTTGCTACACATCATATTATATAACACTTTCTCTCCATCTATATATAGATTAACTATGACAAATGAGTGCGTCAATTCATTTCACTGCTCGTGTAATATTATTTGAAAGATGCACAAAAATTTGTAGGTACGTATTAAACAGTAAAGTACTTTAACATAAAAATAATTATGAAATTATATTTTTTGTTATAAACGTTCGATTTGGATACTAGCTAAGTGTTAATGTACATGTTACATACTACTCATCTCCAGCATCAATTGTTGTAGGGGACTGAACGAGCTTGGATATTGATGTTGGTATATATGAAGTTAGGCACTAACAGCCTAACTAGGCAAAGGTTGTTTCATTTTTGACGAAATCATTTCTAACATATCGAGACTCAGTATTTATGTCCTATTTATATCTGGGCCACATATTTAGAAATAAAAGATATGAACTCTTGCGACTTATAATGATGGGCAAAGTAGCAGGCAAGACGTCGGTCGGGCGTAGGAGGAAATCGTGGCTAAGTAACATCTGACAGTGGGTAAAGATTTCAAATGCCGCTGAACTGTTCAGCTTAGCAAAGGACTGAAAGAAATATGCGGAGCTAACTCGCCGGTTCCATAGGGATTCTTCTTCTTTTACTGCCTCTCAAACTAGTGAATGTCGGCACATTCACTAGTTGGAGAGGCACTAAGAGAAGAAGGAGAATGCCTATGGATGGAATTGAGTATCACAGGCATTTGAGGTACACAAGGATTTAATATAACGTAAATATAAAATATGATAATAACATTATCATTACAAACATACATAATATGTATCTACATATTATAACATCACAGAAATCGATTACCGCCGTTCAACGGGAACTTCCATCACGCGATGGCAGTAAGTCTTCAGAGAACGTTCTCTGTAGAATTTTTCCTCTTCCAGCGACTTTATATATTAAGTCGTAAATTCGAACAAATAACGTAAGAGCCAATTTACAGCACATTTGTTTGCGAATCGAGTTCCCGTATACGGAACATAAGTGAAATGGAATATGATTTTCGTTGTTTTTATATAAAATTGCTTTTGCGACATTGCTTTGTAGGTACATATATATAATATTTTATTTGCGGGTGTCGGAGTCACGTCGACAGGTACTTTGAAGGCAACCTACAAATCTGGATAGAATTTCATTTAAGAAACGTATTTGTGTGCGTAGATACATATGTGTAACAGAGTTTTGTTAGTTATAGTTTTAATATTACTTGTGCGCAAAAATAAATGTCTGCCCCATTGCTGTAAAATCCCCCATCAGTATTTAAGTAACACTCCCACTTCTATACGAAAAGTTGCTAAAATTAGATAGAAATGCAATTTTCGAAAGTCACGTTTCATCTACGTGTCTTTACGTGACGCTTTTATTAGAAAATGTCGCACGTGCGACTTAAATTTTTAAAATCTTGCACGTGAACTATTCGAAACTAGGAGTAACTATTAAAGTTGTATTATTATTACTTTATAGTACAACTCTGTGTCGTGGTTCTAACTTGTGATAAAATAGTTTGGGAATATATCTATGTGTAAGAAATAGTTATCGTGTGAACAGATATGCTTAATTTTATATTTCATGTATGGGATTTTAGGATAGGACATATACGTAACTGGTGAAACGTAGGGGTGTGATACACTCCTCTGCCTACCTCTTGAGGGTTTCAGGCGTAATGTTATATACTTTTATAGTACCTTAATGTAGGGGAATAAACAGTGACATATGTATTTCTGCGCTCCGTATAATATTGTATCCGTATAGAAAATGACGGACAATTTTAAGGTAGGCAAGTCTTAAATACGTAGGAGTATTATATTCTAACGAGCGGTTTGATTAATAACATTAATACAAGACGGCACAACGTTACTTTTTAAAAAAAGCCTTCAACATAGTTATAAACTACTTTTGGAAATTTCCA
>DWDT01005032.1:0-10716 GCA_018245595.1 Microceris scylla
GGCAGACTATGGCCTTAACCCTCTCAATATGACAGGAGACCCGTATTCCAGCAGTGGAATTGTAATGGGTTGAAAAATATACTAGAAATTACTGCCTTAACCGTAGAGATGAGACAGATAAGTCAAATATAACAAACACTAATTAACACTTGTGTTCCTTTATACCCATTATTAATAAATAGTAACTAAGTAATAATGAAATTAAAAACTGAACTATTCTACACTGACACTGATCTTTCTGACACTGTGTTATTCGTACAGTTCTCTTGTAGGTCGATATCTACATATAGGTGACATCGGTTATCAGTAATCAGTAACGGTAATCAGTATCACTATTTTTTTTTATATTCACCTATATATAAAGAAACATTTTATTAGAGATACGTCTTGAAAGTCCACGTTCACGAAATTGTATGAAAACGACTCACTCGTGAATATAGATACGGTTGGTATTCAAATGAACAGTTCCAAAGTAGATGGAATTTGTGTAATATGTGGAGTTTGAACATGTAGAACCTTTATAACAAATTTTGGCAGACGGCCACAAAAGCTTAAGGCAGATAACTTTTCCCTCTTAGTATCATATCTTGAAATAATTTCTAATTTTGTTTCGACTGTTTAAATGTTTAAACGCTGCGTACGTTTATCTTGCTTTATTTCTAAGAATTTAATGTAGGCACATGAAGATTTTTATGCAAATAAAATAATAGTGATCTTAAGTGATTAATTGTTACATTTTTAAATCATAAAATACTATCCAATGCGGCCGTTATGATGACACACACTACACATATAATGTTACTTTGTATTTTTATGAGTAGATATAGCGCATTATGCTGCAACTTTATTTAAAACCTGCACATTAGGGACCTAGCTTTACTCGATGTCTTTCGACATTCCCGTGGGATATAATTCTGCAGAAATATTGCTCAAATTCATTTACATAATACACAGATGCATTATATGTGCAATATAATTTAAATAAAATCTGTACAAACTTTTAGGTCAAAATAATTGACTGTCCACTATTAAAATTGCACTTTGTATATCGTTATTTGTTTTATGGTATTGAGTAGCAGCTTATAATTAAAAATATATCGAGTTGGAATAACCTTGGGTTAAAATGTTTTACCAATTAGTTTCTAGATGTACTTATTTTGATTACATTGTCAGCGAACATTAGTAAACAAACATTTGATTGAAGTATTGATTTGTTATGTTACCTACTGAAATGACAAAATATCAACATACAAGTATACTTTCTTTCAGTTTATTCTTAAGAAGTACATGTATATATCTTTGAAAGAACAAACCATTACCAGAGCAGGCATAATAGAAGTACGAGTAGGTACATCAATTTTAAAGAAGCAATTATTCAAAGATTTTAAATAATTACCTTCAATACAAGTTTCCTTATTGGGTTACTTCTCGCTGATTATTAAACCTTAAGGTATTATAAAAAGTATTATAAAACTTTACTAATAAGTAATAAAAGAAATTATTAGCACGTGTTAAATATTATTTTATCATTAGTAATCAAGTCTCATAAATATGTAAATTTGAAAAACCCAGACTTGCTACAAAATATATGCACGAGTTTTTCGAGTAACAGTAACTAAATAATTTCTATAATTGATATAAATATATTGAATACACTTTGTATCAAATTTATAGTACTTTATTGTTAAAAGATATTTAAAGCTCATTCGTATCTCCGTATTTCCCTTCATGGTACGGTGGCTATCCAAGTTTCACAACTTCGCGGCCACCCACTCCTCCAGTTTAACGTTGAAACTAGTGTCTAAACCAGAAGGTGCTGACATTCACACACACTACTATATATAAATAAACTGTGGTTTTTGTTTCGTGTTTGTACACTTGATAACGTAGAATACTTAGATAATATACGTATTTATCTGTAAGACCATAATTCATATTCAAAACGGTATTCTAAATATAAATAAACCTTAATTTTTGTGTCGTCTTTTAAATAATAATTAACAATGCAGATAATATAATTAAGGTAATAAAATATACTCCGATAATATAATGACTGCCTTGTTGGTCCAGTGCTTGCATGCGCAACAGGCGATCGAGAGGTCATGGGTTCAAATTCCGGGATGGGTAGTGGATTTTTCTAATTTAAAATTTCTAGCGGTGACTAGTGCCCGGTGTATGGTATCCTCACAAAGTTACAAGAAATATCAATGCGTATTAATGAGAACATAATTTATCTAATAAAAGGGTTTAATAAATGTATTCTTTACATGAATGTATAATATTTCTTCAAAATACTTTCAGAAGTATAAAGAGGTAAATAGCGCTCCATTGTTAAAGCATTTTCAGTTACACTGAACGTCAACTTCAAATCGCTTCCGGCGCAATATCAAATAGAACCGATTTTTCTGGAACATTCTCAAATAAAGGAGAAAGAAAATATAAGTTGAAATAATATCAGCTTATTCTTTAAGTTTCAAATAATGTTAGTATACGTACGTACTTCTGTATAAATAATAATAATTGGCGCGAAAAAATATTTTTATTTCCTTGAGTTTATTTTCATTATTATTATTATTTCCACGACCTGACGTGAATCCATTAGATATAGTAAATCATGACAATTGTATCGTACTAGACATATTAAGGTATATTGTGGATTCAACAATCCAATACAAACACACGTAGCCATACATATAATCCATGTTGAATTCAGGTGTCCTTCAATATTGCCGCACGGTTGCAGCGTACTTCAACGCGTTTCACTAGTGCCTAGGAAACACGAGTGTTCGTCCAGATGTCGAATGTTTTGAACGCTTGAGAGACGAATAACAAGGGTACGTGTCCGTGCATATACGTTTTGAATGGAAATTGACCATCGACGATTGGCTTGAACTCAGCGTGTAGTTTGTTTTTTCTACTCATAACCGCTGAAACTGTTGCAGGTAGTATACTTATATATACGTTCTTGAACTCTTAACAGAATTATATTTCATACACCAATACATACAATTTTTAATTATCACTAAAATCCTTATGATAAGAATAATCGTTTCTATCTATAAAAATAAATAAAATTGGAGTGTCTGTTCGTAATATTAAAATAACCGCTTTTGACTAAATGCATGTGTAACTAAGCGGTACATATGCCAAAATAACATTTTACACTATTTTTGTCCGTTTGTTTGTCTGTCTGTTTGTTCCAGCTAATCTCTGAAACGGTTGGACTGATTTTGACGGGACATTCACTGACAGATAGCTGAAGTAATAAGGAGTAACTTAGACTACTTTAATTTAATAAAATGTTTTAACTCCCATTCGAACGAAGTCGGCACAGCCAGTATTATATAAAGTTTGAGATAATTGATAGAGACTTCACTATAAAGTAAAAATATTATTAACGAAATTTATATAAGTTTATAGAAAGTGTTTAAAAAGGAATGTTTTAAAAATAGAAACAGAGAGAACCTATGAGATATAGTACTAATATTTATAAAAATATTTCCTAAGCTATTTCCCAAATACAACGTTTTTACCAAATTCACACATAATATAAGCTCAAACGCTTTACAATATATGTTATTTTCCTATATAACATTCTACATACCGATATACATATACGTATTATGTAGATTTTCATAAAGCTGACCTATTGGTAGCACGTACACGTGTCGAGTGCTCGACTGTCAAACGCGCAACGAGCCAGACGTGCTGTCGAGTTCGTTCCGTTGCCAGCATTACGTACAGTATTCGATCTAACTGCCTTTCCATTTCACCTTTTGTCATATCCGTATACGGATCTTACTCGTACGTGTATTTATGTTTTCGATTGGTCGTTCGTGCATTTATTACGGAATAGTGTAAGATTAAAGAGGTGTACCGCTTTTAAGTACCATAAAAATAACACATTATTAGGTTATGTTACAAAAACAAAAACACATATTAACATGATGAATTGTTAATAATTGGTTTTCCTTGCCTACCCCGTAACAATCTGGCGCGATGATAAACAATAATAATAATGACACAGTAAAACAATGTATAACAAATAACTGTGGTAGGTGGTAAGGATATTAGAGTATGCGCGCTGTCAATTCTTTATGACACCTTTTAAATTTACGTGTATATGTTCGCAGTTTGTTATCAAGAGAAAATGTTTAGCAAGTGTGTCTTTGTTTCCAACACTTATAAAAGTACCACAATTTGTTTCCCCAAATTTAATCAGCTTGAGTGCCCGCCAAGCTTTGGACTAAGGTCAGATCCATTCATGCCCACGGAACCACTCTACCGCTAAGGACATATTGATGAATGAGACACACATAAATTAACATATGTAGGTTTGATTATTGTCTTGACGAATTGCCGCTCAATTTATCAAAGTCTACACTTTAACAGAGATATTCGGGTTAAATTTTCGTTTAACACAATTATATCGGGCTGAGAAAATTATGAAGGTAATCTCGAGAGCAAATTTGTAATCACATTAAAGACGAGAAACTGAAATAAATTAAAGGCTATAAACAAAATTTTACTCCAGTTAAATAAATACTCGTGTTTTTCAACGAGCAGAAATATACAAATACCGTGAACGGTTACTTGAGATCATACTCGTAAATCGTTCCCATTTAAACCGAATGGTAACCTGAAATAGCAGTTTCAGCTGATAATTAATCTTCACACATCGAGATGTCTTTACATACACGATTTATTACAGCGATAAAGTAAACCGAAACACGTTTCCCTGGTGGAGTGTATAGATCCAGAAACGAAAATTTTAAATCGATCAGTATCTGTGTTCCTCTAGTTTCCATTTGCGAATTTTGTACCTATACGCCTTTAATAATGACATCAACGAAATTTCTTTTCTCGATCGAGAATTGTCTATTTATGTTACCAAATTATGTATATTATGTGCGACTGACTATTTGTTCGAGTGGTTGCAAGGGCGACTATCGATTGAGATGACCTGGGTTCGATCCCCGAGTCGGTTACTATTGGATTTTTCTATCCTGAAATTTCTAGTAGTAACTCACCACCAATGCTATTGTGGGACGTAAACATAACTGGTGAAACCTGAGAGTGTACTACACTTCCTGCTTACCTCTTTGGGGATTACAGTCGAGATGTTACGTTTTTATGTTACCAAATGTAGTAGTGGTAATGTATGAACCATGCAGTATGCATAATGCATGGACAATTCAGCCTTTCCAACTTGACAGCGGAGATAACTGTAATTGACATTATGAGACTTTCGGTTCGAATATGCCTATGGGTTGAAATTACGATGTTATATTTCACTGTAATTTCTAGTGTATTGTTCGTTTAAAATAAGCGTTAATTGAACAATTTAATTGGTCATCAATCTTTTACTCACCGTTAGCGCGTTGATCATGTTGGTCTTTTGTGTGCAGTAGTTACGTATACCAATATCGGTTCTTGTCTGGATTAAGGCTTGAGCGATGTGTTTTTTCTATGCACGAGTATGTATGTGTGTATTTGCTTAGTACACCTACATGTGTATATATGTATTTCTAAAATTAAAACATTCTTTGTTTACGCACGTATTGTTAATGTCCAACACAAGAGTCTGTGGTCATACAATACCACGAATATATAAAGAGGTATTTTTTTATCAAAATAAATTCAATAATAAATTTCGAATTTAAAAATAAATAAATAAAATATCTGTAGAATTTCGACTACTATATTACGAGTCCAAATAACTTTGTAAACACTCGATTACTACATTAATTCTATGGACTACGTTAGAGCTGTCAAAACCAAGAATTATTAAAATGGAAGAAAAATAAATGAAGCAAAACCTTGACATTGACGTTGATTCTGAATGTTAAATACAGTTATTACAAAAAAGCCTGGATTGGAAATAAAAGTAAAACTGCGTATGCCAGAACTGACGATAGACTAGAGCATTTTATATAGCTTTTTATACCTATATTAACGGCCTCGTTGGCTTAGTGGCTGCAAGCGCGACTGCTCATAAAAACATCCTGGGTTCGATTCCCTGGATCGTGCAGAGTATTATAGGGTTTTTCTAAGTAATAGCACAGAATTGCGGCCGGCACCACTGTAGCTGGTAAAACGTGGCAGTACTACAACCCTCAGCCGATCCCATCGGTGATATACAAACGTGGTGCCATGTATTTTAATATAGCTTCGTTATAATTTCAAGGCGTTACATATGTTGGAATAACAGTTACATAAATTTAAAGGCCGTCGTTTCAAGCTGTGTTATAACAAAAAACATTCGTACAAAGTTTATTTAGCTGGCGCGCCCAGTGTATACATTTTGAAGGGTGTAAAACTTTTACGATTCCTATTTGCATTCCCGTGTTCAGAAATTTTTTTTTTCAGTTTATTGAAACGCCCTTTCATCTGGTTCTACATTTTCATTAAAAATTTATTCAGTTTTCTATAGTCTAGCACGTTCCGTTCGGCGGATATTAGTAGGTACGTGTATTACGCCTATTATGGTTGCATAGAGTTATCTAGACATAGTATTTACACTAAAGTTAACAAACAGTTACTAGACAGTTAAGCAAGCAGACACCACGCTGAACATAACATTGATTTCCATGTTCCTCGAATGAAGAAGAAGTTAGAAGTGCTTCTAAGTACAACAGCATTTTTCCAAGTTGGACAATAATACACGTCCAGTAATGCTCATTAAAAAATTGATAAATAGTCTGCTATGATTCGGTGTTAGTGGCGGGAACTCACACGGGCCTCGAATAAATTTGAAATAAGTCGGGCTGTCTAAAAATAACATTCAAGAATTAAGTTGCTAATTTAATCTTGAGGCAAACACTTCGACCATTTTTACAATACGAGGCCTCCGTCTGTGGTTCGTTTCTTAATTTGTATTTTCATTCAGGAGTCAGCCCTGATTGTTTTTGGACTTCTGGCACAATGCTGAATATGATCCATTTTGTAATGTGTGCTGTCTGCAATTGCTCTATTTATTGAATAAAAAGGTTTCTTTATTTCTTTTGCGGAATTAACACCTGAACCGAACACGAAATAACAAATTTATTTCATTATATCAATTGAATGTGTGATATTATCCATTTATTTCATCCTTTGTTAAGATTCCTTACAGCAAGCAGCGAAGATTTCCAAACGTATTATTTTACTATATATAAATAAATGTAAATGTACTATGTAAACACATTTATTTAATTGTTTTAAATAATACTCCCACATTTGATATACCTATCTACCTACCTACATTTGATATACTACCTATAACATTTGATATAGGTACATTTTGACAGGATCTTGTTACGTTCCTTATATTTAGATTCCTTGGAAACGACTTTCCTTATTTGCACTTTTAATATGAAATTATATCCATTTGCCTGAAATCATTTCCACGAAATAACGATTGTTTGAATTATTTACGCTTCCATTTCAATCGTCACTGTATTGTTTTTAATTATCAAATGTAATTAATTTTTTTGTATTGTTTTAAATTTTAGTGTCAATTAAAACCGACATTTAAATGAATGATTTAATAGTAAGTACTTATTTGTACTTATAAAATTCTTTAAAAACCGAAAAAAAATTGTAAAAACAAGTGCCTAGCACAAAGAAGTAAGTCAGAGAGCAGAATACAGAATACGAGTAAGTATTTTGTTAACAATAACGTCAAATATCTCTGTTCTTATCTGATTATAAATTATGCTGATTTAATATCGTGTTCTGGAGTGGAGACCGCGACTTGGCAAACGTAGCGTAGGACACCCTCTAGCTAGGTGGAGTGACGATATACGCAAAGTGGCTGGCAGTGGTTGGATGCGAAGGGCAGAAGATCGAGCTCAGTGGCGTTCTATTGGAGAGGCCTATGTCCAGCAGTGGACGGGACTAGGCTGGTTATGAATGAATGAAAAAAAACAAACAGATTTTATTTATCTATTTACTTAGTAAGTCACAAATACAAAGTAAACATTATAGATTTTTATCCAAGTCGTTAAGGATTATTATTGAACAGAAGAAAACAGCCCCGAATATAATGTTATATTTTTAATTGAAACGTTGAACATAAAAGTAGTTATTGTGAGCAACCATAAGAGACAGAGAACTGCAATCGCGGACCATTTTGTAGTATCTTTGTAGATCAACAACTCTTTAGTACATTACTTTAGTGACCTGCTTAACGGTAATCGTTATATTTCAGTCAATTCATATAAAACCGTTATGTACTATTAATCACAACTTTCCTCAAGAATTAAACTATCTTTTAGTCGAAACCGTACAAAAATCCGTACAGAAGATGACAGGAAAAAATCGATCACATATAGACACACAGCTTTTGGGGACTGTATTTTATAATATGTATAGATTTTGACTTATTCTTAGTATCGCATTGATACACTGAAATGATCAAGTCTGTGGCGTTTACACTGCGCAGCTTGAGGTAGGGAGGGGCTTGAATCATTCGATCATAGCTGAACCGGAGTTTCCTTACAATATACGGGGCAGTGCAAGTTTGGCAGTAGAGGTGAACTTGGCTCTTCTGCCAATCTAATGGAACAGCGTTCCTCGGAGCAAGTGTCGTCAGCAACCGTGTTACACAAGTCAAACATTCGCCTTCGACGTAACTGTCGCAAGCAACAGATCCTTTTGCTACTATTATGTTGTTTAAACGGATCATCGAAGGAAAGTCGATGTTGAATGTGGGCGTCAAGGATGTAAAGTCTGCTGAGAAATGTTCTAGAAGGAAGTCGGAATGCGATGGCTGTGTCGAACATTCCACGTAAGTTAATACCTTACGCTCAGAACTATTACCTATCATAAATTAAATTTAGCATGCTGCGAAATGCATAATATTATTGCATTAATTTTATTTCTAAAACGCACTGTTTATTAAGTCCCAATTACAGTACCGAATGTATAAACAAAAATGGACCTTATTATTTAGCGGACGATAACGTCCTAATAGGTAAAAATCAGTATAAACAAAGTAACGTAAGGTGCTATCAAATATTGTTCTCAATGTTACGTGACCGCGAACAAACTGATATTGTCAAATGTCAATGTTTAAGTAGCATTGAGTTACACTTAATTATTGAGTAGAATTGCTCATAAGTGTAATAGACATTGTATGTTGCAATACTTCATAAAACTTTAATGCGTGAAAATTAAATTGTTGCAAATGTATTATTAGTTACGTTCTTTTTGTGCTTATTTATTTATGTGCTATGAAACTGTTGTTATTAAACGTTTGTTTTAAAAGACCAACAAAACTCAATATAACCGGATATAATACGAAAGTTATAATATGACATCCAGCAGACGTTACAGTCATCTCTTTCGATTATATACACATTATTCGGAAGAAATACCGGAGATTATTTGGATATTTGTATGAACGAAAGTAAACGTTTTCATTACCCTTACATTATGGTGTATGTATGTATGTACTTATTATATAAACCTATCACCCAATATTAGAGTTAGTAATGAAGTATATTTGTAACCGGGCAGCCGCTTCTTATTTCTCTCCCGCGCCGAACCCTATAACATAGAGCGTCTGCTCAGCCAACTTATATTTGGTATAATTATTATATTATTGGCCGTTTGTAATAAATTGTCATTATGGTTTTTTTTTATTCGGGACGCTTAATATTCTATAATGGCACGAAAGGTAAAGCGTAACAGGCGGCGATTAGTGTTCTAGAATCTAGATCGTTTTTCTTCACCGGCTACCCTCGTGCTAACACAGGCCTCGAGCCGCACACGTAAAAAACTGCAGCACGGTTAAATTGTAAAATGCAATTTACGCTGTAATTTTGAAGTACAATAAAAATGCCTTTGCTTATAGAATATTTGTTTGTTGACCTCATTATAACACCAATGTTCGAATATCAAATGTTTCCGAAAGCAACGCGATAAGTAATTATTTATTATTGTGCGCAAAACAACGGCCTAAACGTTCAACGACGAAAGTGAAGTCACGTGGCACGAAAGGGTCAATTAGCGGTAATATGATAAGAGTTTCATGTACATAAGCACATAGTAAGACAACAGTTGTTTCAATGCAAGGACTATAAAAATTGTTTTGTTCTTTTGTCCGCTTCCGTAGACTGCCTTGTTGGGCGAGTGGTGGCAAACGCGACTGCCGATCGTGAGGTCCTGGGTTTAAATCCTGAGTCGGGTACTATTGGATTTTTCTAATTTAGAATTTCTATGAGTGACTCGGAGTCTAGATGTGTGCCCGGTGTATGGCAATAGGCTCACCATCTATTCCATGGGACGTAAACATAACTTGTAGAACGTGGGTGTGTACTACACTCCCCTGCCTTCGGTGCCAAACCTTCGGTGATTATAAGTGTGATATTTTTTTTCCTTTTTCTCTGTTAGAGGTATGTTAATTTGTCAACGCAGGTTTGGGCGATAGAAATACTGGTCGAAAATATGTTAGTACAGCCTGTTTAATATTTAAGTATAAACTACTTCACTTAACCATAGTGTTTCGTAAATATATTAAGATTCTCGAAGAATGACAAAAATATAAGCAGCTAAAGAATTCAGGTAAAATAATTGAATACGTACCTAATTAATGTTAAGTTCTTTTGATTCGAAGTGCAAACCTTGTATTTGATATGGACATAAATTAACAATAGAATCTATACTAATAATATAAAGCTGAAGAGTTTGTTTGTTTGATTGTTTGAACGCGCTAATCTCAGGAAATATTGG
>DWDT01005033.1:0-10716 GCA_018245595.1 Microceris scylla
TTTGTAGCACTCATCGGGATAGTTATGCGATTATTCTTCAATAATTATTCAACATTTAAAACATTCAAATTTTTTAAAAAAAGGTAGTAACCGATTAGCGCGCGTTTCATGTTCTGAGCGTTTTTCTGTACATGAGAGTTTGGTTCTCCTTCTCTACCCGATTCGGTTGGAAAAAGTGGAAATTAAACAATAACTGTTTCTTTAAGTACAACATCCGAGCATCTACAACAGTAACAACTTAGACACAACAATAGTTCATAGCTTTTTAACAATATGTACACCATACTAATACGTTTAAGCGAAGGAAAGTACTAGAAACTGTGTCCACGATGAATGTATATAAAAAATAGTCTTTTTGCAGATTTTTTTTAGATTAAATCTTCTTTTTACGAACGTGAAACTTTCGTAGCTTAATTGTTTATGTTCTTGGTTACGTAGCATATATATGCGACCTACATATGTAAGGCTAACGGTCTGGTCTCGACGGTGAGTACTACCAAGTTGGAATGTCCGATGCGTCAATTGTATTTAACAACACCGACGCACGATGGTTTATTCGTTCGAAATAAAAAGAATCGTCAGTATGTACTAATAACATATCTCCTAACCATTTTGAAATAAATAACGTCTACATAAGAAGTCGTTTGTGACAATGATTTAAAATATTCACGGAGCCAGTAATAGCGGGAGAGTAAGCCAAGTAGATTACAGATATTTAGCAGGGCAGGTGACCGTGTCGGCGGCTCGAGTGGGCGGCCGCTAGCAAACCATGACCGGCGGCGGCGCGCCCGGCACGCCGCGCTCGGGGCTGAAGCGCACGCTGCTCACCTCCATATTTGATGGCTTCACCCTATCAGAGGAAATTGTACCCATGTCTTTTGGTTCGTTTTCAATATCCACTTTCTCAAACAAATCGGTATTATTGTTTCTCTGTTTGCTGGTAGCAGAAGTGATTTCCGCATGTCCTAATATATCTCCTTGCCGGGTGTGCAAGTCGATTAATTTGAGAACATCACTTATATCCGACGAGTCTTGTGGATCTATTTTTGTAACGTCCTGATTTTCGCTGTTACAACTTGTATCGATCACATTATTTTGAGGTTGATCAGTACTCAAATCTATCGGCTCCTTCTTGTCAAAGTCCATTTCGACAATTGTTGGGGAAAGGGCCGAGGCGAGTCCCTGCTCAATATTTTGATTAACCGAAACTGTTGCAATACTTTCCATACGTACACCATCAACATTATTCGTATTTATTACTCTCAGTGTTGCAATTACAGAGAGTTCGCTACTGTCATTAATTTTACCATGAATTTCACCCCCACCGAAACAGCTCAGTTTATTCATCATACACTTGCTGTTAAAGCCTGCGTTAACATCAGTAGTGCAGTACTTTCTATCCATCCCGCTATATTTATCCTTATAAACAACGTCGGCAATTTCCATTCCCCTTGTATCATTTTCACGGCCGTTGACATCATCACGTGATATACGTGTATTTTCAATTACCATATGGTCACCTGTATTATGTTTACTACAGTCACCAATCCAATCCTTATCGACTCCCATCGCATGATCAAAATTTTCAGCATTAAAGTATGGTTCGTACAGATTCTCAGCAATTATTTTTGTAACCTTTTCGACTAATTCATTGGTGTTTAATATATGATTTTGCAAATAATTTTCATCAAATGCCATGTCGGAACAATTGTTAGTGCCGGTTATATCCGCGTATGCAACAACAACATTATCATTATCGCTATCCTCATTGATAACTCTTAATGCTTGTGTGATGGGATTACAGCTCGTTTTGCTGCCACTAACCTGATGATCATCATTATTTACTTCCTTATTCAGGATTTCTTCCCTGGATGTAATTATTCTATTATTGGGTTTATCAAGAATAGGCTCAGTCGTAGTCTGCACATTGTTTGATTTTAGTTCGTGATACATACTTATACTATCTTTGACGTTTTCATCTAGTAAACATTGCGGAGGGACTGTTTGGTATATCGCATTATTAAACAATACAGAGTCCACATACTTCTGGAGAATTTCATCATCGATTATATATTCTGTATCTATATCGCCATTTTTACTGGGACTATCATCAATAATAACATCTTCAATACACATTTTATTTATATTTTTATCGTTTTGTAGATTATCGGACAACCCTTTAACAATGTTATCACTGACAATATATTCGATACTGTTATGTTTAATGTTACACTCGTGACTATGTACTTCTTTTAATTCTAAATCTGGTTGCCTCACAATATCAGTATCCTCATCCAGATCGAAACCATAATGTCCCAATGATGTAAGGGCACTGATTTCTCTCGTTTCATCGTTCAGTATGTATTCAACAAACTCATTCTCAATGTTAATTTCAGGACTGCTCCCTTCCGTGTCACTGTTATCGTTAGCGACACAACCATCGAGTTGCGTATCATTATACAATTCGTCATCAAATCCTTCTGTGAACATTATATTCTTCTGGTAGTTGGCAATATATTCTTTGAGTTTTTCAAAACTAGATTCGTTGCAATGTTCTTCGATAAACATTTTTTTTGATTCATCATCAACATTAAAGTCATCCAACTGCTCATCAAAGGAACTTGTATTATACTTTTCAATACTCATCTGTTGTATGCTTTCATATATTATAACACTTTGACTATTATCGATGTTGTGACACATGACGTTTTCTTGCATAGCGATTTCCTCGTCACTGTTAAGATTACAACTAATTTCTTTTTCAAATTCGGAGTTTAATAGATCATTGATACCGCTGCTGTCTCCATTAAAATCAAGATCATCGAACTCATTCTCTATATCGCTTTCAATACTTTTGTTTTCCACATCAGAGTTTTTGTTTAAGATGTAATCGTCGAGTAGGTTTACAATGTTTGTATCATCAATATATCCCAGTGTAGGTTTTAGATTATCGACTTGGCTGAGATGAGGCTGCTCATGGACGACATTATCATCCAACTTTTTATCAATAACATCGGAATTATACATTCCACCTGATTTGTTACTGTCGTTATCGAGAACAAAATCAATGAGCAAATTTTCCAGTTCAGGGGTTTCATTTTCAGTTGTAATTTCATTATTATTAGATAATTTCATGAGATCTTGAATGAGGCAGTCAAAATCTGGGTCAAAACTGTCGCTTATATCACCACTCTTTTTACCATACTGTTTGAAATTATTTTTAACACTGTCGTCTTCACAATTGTTAATAGTTCCGGAAAACTTCACACTATGTTCAGTGTTAAACTCATTGTTACTACGAACAGCAAAGTATTGAAGGGGATGTGTAACTTCATTCTTATGGGCTTGTGCATGTACATGACCACATCTTTGACCATGGTTATCTTCAGTACAATAAAGATGATGAAAATCTTCAAGAAAGTTTTTTACGCCTTTTACCAATTTAAGTTCCGGCACTTCGTTTACGGACGGATTAGAAGCATGAGCTGTAACTTCAACGTTATTTACATTTTGAGGTTGATCAGAAGTTGTATTTTTAATGACCCCTTGTGGTATTATGATCGATGGCATAAGGTCTTCAAGATATAGTTGTAGTTTCGGAATAAAATGACTAGCATCCGATGTGTCTACAGCCTTAGATCCAGAAGTATCATTCGCCCCCTTTACGATATCAGGGGCTTTTATTTCTTTTACCGCACGCGCCGACGTCGAAGCGGTTTTAAGCTTTTTCTTTGTCCGTCGCTTTCGTCGTTTACATGCCAATATTACGAATTTCCTAATTCTTTTTTTACTTTCTAAGTCACTGTCATCAGTTTCTCCTTCGAAATGCTCGTCCATTTCAGCCAAATCACCAGTACTCTCGTCATTACTGGTGCCGCTAGTGGTGGGAATCACATCCTTTATTTCTGCTAATTTAGAAACATTAGATGATGCTGATCTAATGACACTTCTACGCTTTCCTACGGCATCTGTGTTTTCATTGGATGCTTTCTTAACAACTGCGTTCGCTTTAACGTAATTATCAGGGCAATCGCTGTCGTTAATAACGTACGTAGCGGAGTCGACTTTACTTTTGAAGCTCAGAATTTGGAAAGGTTCGGGAAATATTGACCTAAGTGTATTTTTAACTATTTCTATGTATTCTTTATTTTCGCAGATATTTTGTTTAGGCGCATTCTGATTAAATTCATCATTGACTTTAGCATAAGTATCATAACCAATATTACTGTTTGTCTCCTGAGACTCATTTTGAGGTTTAGAACGTGCTATAAACTCTAAACTTTTGTCGCTGTCGCAAGCTTGTAAATTCATTAGATCCTTTTTCATGGTATTGGTTGGCTCGTAACAACTATCATCAAAATTCGCTTTGATTCTAGTATTGGAAAACATTATAACACATTGATTAATACGATTGTCAGTATCTCCTAAGTTGCATGATCCACTTTCGATAACGTTTTTAATATCAACGTCATTGAAATTATTCATTATCTCGCTCACACTTATACCTTTGCTTAGCATATTTGATGTGTAATTAACAGTATTCTCAATGGAACAACTACCGTAGTAATTAATAACTGTTTCTCTCGTATAATTGTTTGGTTCATTACATGCATTGTTTAATACGGTATTAACAACTATCTGACCCTCAACACTTTTATTTATATAGATATTCTCATTTTGGATAAATGGTGTGATCCTTTCATTATCAAACCGGGAATTATCATCGCTATTAGACGTATCATATATGTGGCAATAAGTTTTCATTTTCACACAAATATCATCGAAGGCTACAATGTACTCACTCGTACTCACTCGGTCGTCGTTTGACGGATTGTTACCATCTGTATACACATTATCACTATCATGGACATCATTACTAGATGCATAGCGCGGATAATCAATTTCACTGTCATCGGTGTGACGGTCGCCGCGTTCAAATCTACTGTCATCTTTGTTATAACCGTCACTAGCGTCGCGCGGGCAGCCACTCACTTCAGGGTCATTATCACTGGCGAGCGCGAGGCCATCCGCATTATCGTTAAGTGCACGTACGTGTGGCGGGAGGTCGCGGCGTCACGTGACCTCCATGGGCAGCGTGTCGGCGGTGCGGCGCCGCACGGCCGGCTCGTCGCCCGCCTCCGCGAGCGCCGGCGTAGAGTTTGAGGAGGTAGCCACTGGTGCTGTCGACGCGTCCACTATCTCTCTGTGAATCGAATGCGACTATGTTATTGTTTTTATTACATTGAAGTTATTGTCACATGTTTCATTATTATAATAAGAAAGAAATTTAAAAAAGAATTTTGTTAAAATTTTGTTGCTTATCTTATAAATAAAAGTTCAATTGCACGTTCTCCTTTAAGGACGGTTTCTATAAAAATGTCATGTGAATATATGCAATAAACATGTAAATGAAAATTTGACATGTATTAAAATTTTTCTCCCTTCTTTATATCTGTCAGTTAAAAGTCTGTTATCTATACCACATTGTTAAAATTAGTAGGTCTGATTACTAAAGAAATGTCAAGTAGAATTTCATTCAAAATAGAAACGAAATACTTATCAATGATTTATAATCAAAAGTAAAAAACGATACTCACGCAACGGGCGTGGGCCGCGGTTGAGTCATGAGGCGGCCCTGCCTCGCCTTCAACTGCGCCGTAGTGAACGCAATCGCTTGAACATTCGCTGATAGCGCCTGCCCGCCGGGACCCGATATCGCTATCTTCTGCCCTTTGGGGAGTTGCACGTTCTTTTGCAGTAAATTCGCCACCACAGAACTTGGGATAGAAGCGGTTTTGGGCGGCGCTATGGTGATAGAGGTTGATGGATCCGACGAACTTCTCGGTACGGGCGCTGCGACTTGTACGGTCCGATTTTTCAGTTGTATCTGATGGCGGACGTGCGGCGCCCGGACGGCCGGCATGGCCGCTCGTACGATCTGTCGGCCATCCAGGCTGACGCTGACCCGATGTGGACGTGTTGTCGCCGCCATATTGCCTTTTAATGCCGACCCGTCGAGCACAACTTGACGTTTCTTTGCATCATTGAAATCTAATCTCGCTACTGTTGCTTTCACTGGAGGCGGCTGTCGTAGTACGTTGACTAAGTGGGGCCCTTTACCTAGCTGTCCGCCCTTGATTTCAAAGAACTGTGCCACTGAGCCTGGAGCGGTTTTAAGAAGGGCCGCCGGTGGTTTATTATCCCCGATAGCCGCCAAGGATACAACAGAGGAGAGCTGTGCTATTGATCTGTTTTGGGCCAGTAGTTGAGCTCTTTGGGAATGTGTCAACGTGTGAGCGTGTAACACTTTTAATTTGTTCGGCGGTACGTGATGTAGCTGTGGGGTGACCACTACCGGATGGTGGTGTAATTGTAACGGTTTATGCGTTAACGATGCAGGTGCAAGTTGTACGAGCGGTGCGCTAACACGACGGGTGGCATTTGTAACGTTGGCCATGTTGGTAATGTTGGCCACGCTAGAGATGTTGGCCACGCTGGCGATGTTTGCCACGCTGGCCATGTTGGGTACGCTGACCATGTTGGTTACACTTCCAATGTTTGCCATGTTGCCTGCTGACACCACAGTGGCGCCGCCCGCTGTCACCACGCTCGATACATTCGCCGCTGTTGCTGAACCCACTAAAATAGAGGTAATGATATCATCATGATTATAAATATTATTTCTTATAATTTACCACCCTATCGTGCCGACATTTACTGATTCGTTTTTAATTGAAATTCTATAAACAGACGGTTCTATAATATTTACAAAAGGTTTTGAAATTGGGTATACGAAAGTGTGCAGGACCTTTTTAAGCACCAGGATCTACTTAATCATCAAAACTTAAGCATTTAGTGGAAGCCATATGTCAACAAACGATGACAGCGAACCCACCGCTGAGCTTTGCCGGTGTGTGTATCTGCGCAGCGTGCTGCACGGCAGACGGTATCACTGTGGTCAGCGGGCCGTTCTGCAGCAGGCCCACCACTGTGCCCTGGTTACTGGCCGCGGCGCCCACCGCTTGATTCTGGAGTCGCACCTGTAAATTATGGCGATACTATGGTATTTCCTGCTAGCTAGAAATTAAATAAAATTGTTTAGATGTGAAGCAATGAGCGAGACGCACCTTGAGCGTGTCGGAGACGGAGACGGCCACGAGGTGCGCGGGCGGCGCGTCGCGGCGGTGCGCGGCCGACGTGATGATGTGCTTCTTAAGCGGTGAGTGCTTGGTCTGCACCGTCTTCAGCTGCACGCCGTGCGCCAGCTGCACCTCTTCGATGGTGTCCTCCTTCCTGCGCTCGGGCTTGAGCTGCGGCACCTCGTTGACTTCCTCCACGATGATCTTGCTGGTGGGCACGGGCGCGGGCTCGGCGCGCTCGGCGGGCGCGGGCTGCGGCCTGGGCGTCGCGTCGGGCGGCGGCGGCGGGTCCGCGGGAGCGCTCTCAGGCGCCACTTCGACGTAAATGGGTTCCCGCGGGGCGGCCAGGACGCGCACGGCGCTGCTGCCGCGCGCCTCCCACCGCCTCCTTCTCGGGCCAGAGCTGGCACGCCCATCCGAGCCCTGGCCATGTGATAAAAAAGAATCTTTCCCGTCCACGGTCTTCGCTAGTTCGTCCAGAATGTCCTCGCCTATGGCGATCTTCTTGTCTTCCTCGACGTCCGCTAGCGCCTTGAGGTCCGTTTCCGACAGAATACTTTCGACTTGGGCCTCAGTTAGCCCAGTGAAGTTATCATTCATTAAATCGTCTCCGCTGATGTCGAGACTGCCCCCGCTGATATCAATGTCTGGGTTTATACTATCATCGAACAGCCCACCTAGGGTGAACTCTGATGTGGTGAATGAGTCTACCATCCCCGAGGGCGGGTCTAATCGTAGTTCTACGGAAATCGGAGTGTCGTTATCCAGAGGGAAGAAGTCTTCTGACGGTTCCTCGGCGCGGGGCGGAGACGGAGGCGGAGTTTTTGGTCGGAAATGTAACCTGCACAATATGAAATCAATGTCAATATATAATTGAAGCCAAATATACTTTTAAATGTTATATTCATACAAGTTCATTTACAGAGTAAACTATTAAAAATAGAGAATTATTGAAAAATCTTTTGTCCCTGTTTAAAATTTGAATACAACAAACATTTTGTTGATTATATGTGTAAGGGCTATTACGTGAGTGCTGTCAATGTCAATAGAAACGCGGCTGTCCTTGATGATGTCTTTAATTGCACTGAACTAAATGACGTACAAAAATGCTGATCTGCATAATGTAATGCAATGTACGAGTAAGCTCGTACAATATGAAAATACCTGACTTCCTACACACATAAGAAGGCAGATATTTATCTGTAAATATATTTTTCTATCCATAACTTAATTTATTTAATTGAATAGTTAATGAACAACGACATATAACAAAGTCAGTGTAAAATGTATAACTAGTGTCATCTAACACATTAACTTGTATTAAGAAACAAGAGCAGTCAACTCACCATTTCTTCTGAACCTCATTAAAAAATTTCTCAAATTCCCGCTCAACAGGATGAAGACTTTCATCGGAGTCATAGCTGCTGTCACTGCAGTCACTCCACGACCTCTTCCTCATCACCCTGTCAAGGTTCTCCCTCACAACACTGTCTATAAGTCTTGCACTAACACTAATATCACTTTGAACACTGCACATATCGTTTGGTAACATATTGCTCTCTTCTGAAAGCTTTACTTCATCACTGTCTAATAACACTGGTTCAGATTTCACATCCAGTCCTAGATCTGCAACGCCAAGTTTTGCTTGGGTCCCACTTAATTTCAGCTCATCCTGGCTTAATTTAAGCCTGTCTTGGCTGAGTTTGAGCTCGTCTTGGCTTAGTTTGAGTTCATCTGATGCCAATTTAAGCTCATCTGGGCTCAATTTGAGTTCATCTGGGCTCAGTTTAAGCTCGTCTGGGCTCAGTTTGAGCTCGTTGTGGTCCAACCGCACATCGCTCCCTGCCAATTTGAAGTCCACGTCTGATTTGACTTCTTCGATGTCTGTTTTCATGTCGTGGACGTCCAGCTTGCCCTCGTCCGCCTCGGTCGTATCGATCCATAAGTGTGGATTTTTTGACAGATGCCGCCTGAACGCGTGCCGCCAAGGGTACTTCCCTCCCGTATGGTAGTCTCGCGTCATCTCCTTGGGTGTTCGATGTGGTTTTGTTTCCAATTCCACCTGGAAATTGATATTTCATCATTAGTGGGTGAAGCTGAAGTAATTTTTAATAATAGAAAAAGATTAAATTTAATTTTAATAATAGTGTTGTGTGCACGTTCTAATGATTTTATCGAGTACCATATTGAGAAAGTTATATTTACGTAGCAGTGCATACGTCAACGGGAACGTTAATGTCAGGTATTACAAAGATATGCATAGAAATATTATATATAGAATAGGGAAGATATACGGCTGTCCGTAAGCGGCAACATCCGACGGTTTAGAAAGAGAGAAACGATCTCATACACTATCTATCTCTCTGTCTCTTATCTATCTCTCTCTATCTCACTAGTAACGCATGTGTAACAAAAAAGCAGCTCGTTTTTCAAATAATGAACTCATGCTAACGCTACATGTGCGCGTGCGAGTAAAAAGGGATAGATACGTAGGCTCATTTGCTTTTTCTTTTTTTCGATGGGCACATTTTAGGCCGGTTCCCCGAATCTACGTATAATGTATCTATGAAAATATGTCATAATTAATGACAGACGAAAAAATGTAGGCAAGAGGTGATCCGATCCAAGCATTAGTGAGCGTCGGAAGGAGTAAGTAGGAGGAGTAAGGAGGAGCGGTGTAAGGTACCTCCTCGAGGCGGAGGGCGCGCGTGGCGCGGGCGTGCGGCGGCGCGAAGGGCAGCGCGCGCCACAGCGCGTCGAGCGGCGTGGCGCGGCGGTCCAGCGCCACGCGGCCGCCGCGGCACGCGCGCCGCCGCGCGAACCCCACGCAGCGCGCGAAGGGCCAGCTCAGCGACGTCAGCGTGTACCTGCGCACCGACCGCCTGCTCTGTATCTCGCACTCCCCTAATCGCGTGTCCGCCCGGACTCTAAATCTCACATGTAACGTGAAACGCGACTCGAAAGCGACGGAGACTTTTTACACCACATTTATCATGTAGCCGTTAGTTAGTCGTAGGAGAATATTATTAAGGATGGCCTTAAATCTTTATATTGATTTGAACTGAAGATCTAGCCGCGAGGACGAGACGGATGCCGATTAAAATTTAGTACATCTGCTTTAAATGTCGAGAAAATTATGCAATACATATTTTATTATTATACATGTCGTATAAGAGCGAGCACTTACCTATACCGTATATCCAACTCGTGCTCGAAGAGACCCTCCTTGCTCGCACTATCGGGATCCACTGGATCACCGTACAGAGTTGACGTCGGCTGAAACATTTAATATAAATGTGAAAAAAAAAAAACATTTTATAAAGCATCATAATATCAACAGTGCCTTACTATATAAACATCCTGATATTACCCCATATAAATGACAAGGATATTATATTTCTTTATAATATATACATACTAGCTACCCCGGCAGACGTCGTCCTGCCCGGAAAAGCCGTTTGCAGTAAATAGGTGAATTTAAATTAAAATTAGACTGCCTCGTTGGTCCAATGGTTGCAAGTGCGACTGCCGATCGAGAGGTCCTGGGTTCAAATCCCGAGTCGGGTACTATTGGATT
>DWDT01005034.1:0-10716 GCA_018245595.1 Microceris scylla
AAGTTTCACTTCTGACATGTGTACTTTGTACGCACGCATGTTTTATTTTTTTTTTATTACTTCTACTTTTTGGAACACTTTTTAGTTAAATGAATTATTAATTAGAAACAAACACACCCACCTTCCATGTTTTCCCGCCACTTCAATTAATTCAAAATGGCAGCCGGTTATTTTTAAACATTGCATCAACATCAACATGTATTGAGATATTTTAAAGCAATACTTTCATAATATTAAGTTTCGATAATTTTGTATTTAAAATTTAAATTTATCTTATAATTACAAAAATTACATGAAAGGATTGTTAATAAACAAAGTATAACAATGCCTGAGCGTACTGCCATTCCAAAAAAAAAAATCTAGTTATTTATGTAGCTATGTATTTATCCCTTCAAAACCTATTCTAAGTGTTCTGGTTGGAACGCAGTATATGGCAATGTGACGTGTGATGTGAATATACCAACTCAATTCCAATGCTTTTTGGCGGAATTTTTGCTAAATCGGGCCGCTTTTATTAAACTGCATCGTCTATTTTGGCGAGTTGTTAAACGCACACGTTTGAATTAATCGTTTTGTTCGTTGCTCATTTAAATTTTTGTTGTAAAAAATATATATATCGGAGGTAATTTTGAAAAGTATGCACATAAGTGCGTCCTTTGTTTTTCTGTTTGTATTCCAATACACCGATAACGGTCTTGTTAAGTTAATGATAAAGATAAAATACACTAGCAATTTATTGTAGGTAAACAATTATTCGTCCATAAACGTTTCGTTTTACTGATATGAATTATAGTGTTATATGTTATTTACTATTATTTTATATCGTCAAGGTGAAGTTTCCAAGCAAGCTTTTGTTGTTATTTTATTATTTTTCTTGTTTTGTTATTATTTTAACTCATATTATGAGCATATATACATATATCGTCCATTCATATGAGTATAATTATTTTGAGCTTTTGAAATGTTGCATAGATAGGTATAATAATTACTTTTGAAGCGCTCGCTGCCTTGATATTGTCACAAAATTTGAAAATTTCAAAAAGGAGTAATGGAGGATTGTCTTGGATGGATGATCTTTATTGGATGGCCCTTACTGTCAACTTTCTACGATAAATTGCTATACTTTGGATAGTTACATTAAGCAGTCGCTCCAGGTCGTTATATCTAGGAAACAAGGGATAAACCTTACGTTTATGGGTTTTTTAAGAACATGCAGTAGACGGTGATCTCTGCCAATCCGCATGGGATCAGTCATCAGCTTGTTTCAGTATGCCCCAGGTCCGCCGCAGTTGCGGAAGTGACCATTACCAACGAGTCATTAGCCAGCTATTTCTTAGAATGTGAGAGTATTGAGAGGTACCAAGAGGTTAATCAATTTCTAATACATTAAATTGAAAAAAAAAATCAATCCTTCAAGCATCGACGTTACTTGTACACGTTATTAGATACGAACAATTTAATTTTAGCCAAGAAGCGACTGGGAGCGTGTGGAACTATTAGTGTCTGTTACTTTATTAATCTAGGCATTGCTCACTGCGTCGCTATGTTTGCGTATACAGAACATTTTTGCCGTCAAAATATTATAAATATTGCTAGATAGTAGATACATTAAAAAATGTCAGCTCAAATGACACAATATTGAAATAGGTATCGCTGGGTAATCGATCTGACATGTTACTCTATGAGAAAAATGTTAATGATAAAATTATTACTTTATTACTATTTTATCGTCATGAAATTAAATCAAAACACCCATTTTTGAAAGCTTTGTTGTCATTGCTTTTATTATTGTTAATGGTTTTATATTGGTAATGGTAGTAAACTTAAATTTCGCAATAATATTTCCATTAAGTCAACGATAGTGGTATTTAATTTATATATAAATAAAAATGAATCGCTAAATGTGTTGGTAGGTAAGCGTAAAACTCAAGAACGGCTGAACCGATTTGGCTGATTTCTTTTTTGTTGTATTTCATGAAGTCTGAGGAATGTTCTTATGGAGAAAAAAAAACATAAAAAAAGAGGGCAGTAGTAAAAAACAACAATTTTCTTTTCACATACAAACCACTCCGTCGGCTCTGTCCTCAACTGTAAAACATTTGACGTCAATCAAAACAAATTAAAGGTGCGTTTGTATGCCTTCAAGTTTAATAGAGGTTGCATGTAATTAATGAAAATAATGTGAACCCATGCGTAATTCAATTACTTTACGTCCAGCGGAGCGGGCGGGTATCAGCTAGTGTGTGATAAAAATAATACTGGGTGGGGTTATTACAGTGCAAAGAGCTTAAATCACAAAATATTTAGGTCGTGTGTAACTGTTTACAATATCCGCAACGGGTTTTTGCAATTGTATCGACGATAATGTATGCAGGTCAGCGTTTTATACCAGCCATCACCAGTTAGGTATCGCGCAGGACCGTGTGGGTTTTTTGAACGGTAATACACATGTACATTCCTAAAACATCAATAAATCGGTTCTTCTGGATTAGGTACATTTTTATGTATGACGTGCGTTTGGGTACAATATCAATTGTTGGTACTGAAATAAACGGACAAAGAATAATATTTTAAATAGGTAATAATAATATGTTCATATACGTTATCTTGTTTATCAAGTCATTGTACTGTGTTGTTTCTGAGGCAGATGAAAAGGTGTCCTTTTTATGTCCATGTCCATGCCATATATGTATTTTATTTTCCCGCGTTTTGTAAACCTTGTTATTTTATTAGTACAGAAATATAGTGTGTATTTCTGCAGTTTTCCTGTAAAAGTTAATAAAAAAAGAATTCCTCCGAAATTGTGTTGAAATATTACGTAAGATTCAAATGGTGGTATGTAATACACAATAATTATTATTTATTATTAAAGTGTACATGTTTTTAGTTCGCAATAGTATTTCAATTATTGGGTACTACAATTAGAAATACTCATTGTTACTGATTATAATTATTATATAGGTCTCTATGCCATTATTTGATGTTGATTAAACTTTATTGACTAAATGTACATAGTGACATCTGTGAGCATATTTGTAAACCATTATTGTAATTCAAATAGTAGAACAGTATTAAGTTTTACTCTTACACTTATAAGCAGTAATGTAGTTCCGTAATGCAAGATACAGATGGCGCTGGACTATAAAAATGCTTTACTTACAAAAGTATTGTAGGTAATGTTTCTTCTAAATTCACAAAATTAAAGTATTTAATTTATTAGGTAATCATAGACATAATGATAGATAAATAAT
Source organism: Microceris scylla (assembly GCA_018245595.1). Classification (NCBI taxonomy): domain Eukaryota; kingdom Metazoa; phylum Arthropoda; class Insecta; order Lepidoptera; family Hesperiidae; genus Microceris; species Microceris scylla. The sequence goes on from DWDT01005034.1 coordinate 3,252, forward strand.
TTGCTGTCATTAAAAAACAAGAATATTAGTTACGAAGAGGCCAAGAAGCGGATACGGATAGGTTCAACGACATCAATTAACAGAGTTTAAAAATTTACTTTTTATCTGATTCACATCAATATCTTTCAGACAACCTTGGACGAAACATCTTCCTACCTTTTACCAATTGTATTAATAAATAATTAAACTTGTGCGTTAAAAAGGAAAATCAAAAGTCACAAACGAGAAAGACAGAAATAACTACCTGTTGACATTTTTTAATTAACAAGTATAGTGCTTGAAAACATGAATTACTGGACAGTAAAGTTTTATATGAATTGAGAATTGATGTATGAAGACGTACTCGGGTTCAGAACTAACCAAGCGTTCCATATTACTATAGGCGGAACATTATCTGTATCGAATTATTAATTGGCTTAGTCTTTTATAACATTTATTGACCTGTTAATTGACTGGTTAGTGACCATGAGTGCTGAGCCAGAAGTTATAGGTTCGATTCCCATTTCGTACAATATTTATATGATGATCACGACGGTTTTTAAATATAGATTTAAGATTACTTATACAGGAATTTATTTCGAATTTTTATATATAGGTAAAATCTATGAATATTGTGCAAGCTTATTTAAAAATATCGTTTGAGATCACATTGCTTCTGACTTATTTCTGGCCTATCGATCGTTACATCTTCGTAACCTTTAAATTGTTGTAATAACAAAATCATAAACAAATCCTTGACCGATGGATGAACTGACAATAATCTGATATGCCAAGATTAGGCGTGATGATAACAAGCATCCGGCTGAAGATGGCATATTCGATATAAAAATATCATTCATTAAAAATTGTAATAAGCGACAAAAAAGCCATGCCGGTCAGTTTAATCAGATAAGAATTTACTTGATGGCTTGCGAAACAGACACATTGTAGGTAGGCTAGTCTAAATCGCATTGCTCTGGGTTCGATTCCCAGCGAATTACACATGAGTGTTTGGCTGTGGTTTATAAATGTTTCATTATCAATATGAGACTGATGTTTCATTATCAATATGAGACTGTTTTAGTCCACTTCTGGACACAGGCATCTTCTGAGGGGTTTTTGCCTGTAATCCCCACGCTGGGCACGTGGGCTGGGGAGCACAATGTGTTTGTGACTCTATAATTTACACTATACAGGGTGTACGTTCTTCATTGTTCATTCTTTTATCTATCAAACGGGACATATGTTGGAAGTTGTAAGATTGTTTACATATATATAACATATTTTGTACCAGGATAGAGGACGTATACCCCTTGTTATCAAAGGGGACGCTTCATTAAACTGGGCGTCCAAGCGTCCAACCACTGTCGCTCGATTACCGAACCTTGCTGAACTCTTTCTAATTTCATATAGTGAAACAGTAAAGGGCAGTGAGGCTAACAGTACATGGCAAATAGAAAAAGAAACTATTCCTCAAAAGGTGTATTCAATTAGGTACGAAGTACTTGAATTCTCTGTTACCCTAGTTATTCAAGTAGGTGCCTACTCCGTTTTAAGACTGCAGTCAGAAGTTGGATGTGGCAAGCCGAGGACTGGGCACAATGGCGCTCATTAGAGAGATCAGATCTACGTCCTCCGGAGAAAGGTTCATGATGACGACGCTTTATTTTATTTGAAAACAACCTGTAAATGATACGGGGTGCAGTAAAACAGTAAAGAACCTATAATACAGCGTGTCTAATATTGAATAACATAAAGGCCGGGTGTACACTTGTTGGCGATTATGTAAGGCTGTTAAGACACCCATTGTCTTGTCCAGCAGCGTTTCCCACGTAAATGATAATATGATATCATTAAAAAAAAAACGTTCGTGACCGCGACATTGAATTTTGTATATCTTAAGATAGGTATGCTTGATTTTTGTGTTTTTTTGGCTTTGTGTATTTCGTTTCCGAACCGGATTCTGTCCCACGGTTTTGCTACTTCCTAACATCATACATGTGTCGCGAGGTGTGGGAGGAAGGAGGGGAGGTGGGGGAGCAGAAAAACAAGTGCGAGGAAAGTGGGAGGGATGCAAAAGGAAGACAGTCAGAGGAGGGTGTAAAAGGATGAGGTAGAGGGGGAAGGAAGTTTTCGCTTTGTTTAAAATGGTGCTTTGATTCTGTTAGTTGTACCTAGAACAATCTACATTATTTATTTATTCTCACCATAAACATTTAAAAACACGTTTAGAAGAAAGACATACGTGGTAACGAAGTTCACGTGTTTATCTATGTCTTCTGTGTCCGTTTCCACTGTTTTGTGTGTGCGAGATTTATTGTCCTACTCGCACAGATATATAAACAACTTTTTTTCCTTGAAAAAGTTCGATTTTCAAATATTAACCGTATAAACTATATAGAAATACGAGGCCTTTTCTCTTAAGCATCTCAGAAGAAGGTTGGTTCTTAACGAATGACGATATTATTCTCAGATAGATATTCATTACATACTTTTCAAAAGCTATAAGTGATTTTTTTTAATGTTGGGCCTTGGGTCTCAAGACTTAGGGCCCTTTAGCCTAATGTTTGTGCCCACAGCCCTTTTTAAAAGTTCGCCATGTAACCCAATTACTTCGAAAAAAGGCGAGGATTCTGCTTGTGGCGATAATATAGTATGTTTCATCTGGTTGAATACATGTTTCTCAGGGTAAATGTTGCGGTTTTTTTTTTCAGAGCGTCGCAGCAAAGAAAGAGGGTTAGTTGGGTTTAGTTTTAAGCTTACAAGTGAGAGATTTAGCCTGGTTTTTTTATTTTTTTTATAGATTTTGACATACGCCCTAGTAAAGTTTTACTTCGAAGTAATAATACGTAGTTTTTCATAAAATCCTTCTGTTTAACATATTAAAAATAAAATCTTGTGTGCCTTATACGGTAGCCTTAATTGCCTATATTGCGCATATTTTGTCTCCAAGCGTTTTTACCTAAGTAGTAAAATGTTCAAAATTAGTTGAGATTCGAAAATTTTAATACGTAAAAAGTTTTATTTCTTTTTATTCTACTTGTATAATTCTTTAAGCGAAATGTATTTTGAAAGAAAACTTACAAATATCGTTTCAAATTTATAACGTAGATTATTATAAATTTATTGGTTTTTAAATGTTTTATCCAAGTAAAATATTAAAAGAAACAAAAATACTTGGAACATTTGTAATAGCGACAAAATTTCTTGAATAGAACAAATTTTCTGGTAGGTATGACGTCTAGGCAAACAATAACAATAAAATCGCATTTATAACCGATTAAATAGGAATTATTTATTCAGATAATTTAATTGTTTTTAAATGACCCAATAGGTATATAACGAATAACTTAAATTTCAAGTACTATTTTACTTCATATTATACCTACAAGTAGCAAAATGATATAAGAACCGTGCAAACCACACCAAGCATGAGCTCATAAAAAAATGTTATCAGAGAATTTCGGAAGCTTTGCCAGAGATAATCACACGTGACTTCGAATAATTGAATGAAAATACTTCGTTTTTGAATGTAACTGTATACCATATGGGAATACAACAATATAACGATACTAAAATATTAAAGACATAGAATCCTGTCACTTTATAAGTAATTTTCAAAACTGTCATATAACACAAGTCCTGAAGGAATGAGTAAAGCAAGGAAAACACAGTCATAAGATACTTTTAATACGATCAACTTCACACCAACGAGGGCTCACCGTACACACCAGCGAACAGTATCAGTCCAGACATACGGTCCATAATTAAAAATACGAACTCCTTGTTCGCCACAAACCTTTGTCCCAGATTCCTGTCTTCCAACCCCACGACAGTAGATGATGCTGCTACCGTCCCTTCTTCAGTCACCTCGATTTCAACATTTTGTATCGTTTTGGAAACAAACAGCGGACTATCAGAAACCCCTGGCAACTCTGCTTTAGCTGCATCAAATATTCTTGTAATACCGCTATATTGCAAAGACTGTACTAGATCCACTTGTGATGATATCTTAAATCGCGGTATAAAACAATCTGTTTGTGGGAATATTGTCGCTGAGTTGAATTCCGCCATCCAATCCAGAGATTGCATCCCTAAATTACCCAGCATCCTTTGCAACGGTATTCCGTCAAAAGGCAGCATTATAACCATGGCAAATCTTTCATCCCGGCCATAATTCATTTCCAAGATCTGTGCACCTATAGAAATGGAATCTCCAATATTGTGTGGTGCTTTATGGTACATCATGTTAACAGCTCCTATCGTTCTCCCCTGAGAATTGTAGAACGCTTCCTCCTTTGTTTGTGTGGGATCGAATGGGTAGGTCCAGCTTGCTTTGAAAAATAGGGCATCCACTAATATCATTCTTAGATTTTCCACAAGTTGAGGCGTTACAGCTTCTTTGATTCTCCCGTCTGTTGCCAAGCAGATGTAGTAGTTGATATCATAGGCCAGCTTAGTTGAGTTTGTGGGATCCACGGCAAATACTTCAGAATTGTAAACGTTAGCTGATCTGCAGAATTCTGGATGTATGATCAGCGACTGGTCAGAAAACATGGCTGATTGCCTATTCAGTATTATGTCGTTGCTTCCACCTTTTAGAACTTCATTAACAATTGATTGCAATCTTTGTGTTGCTTTCAAATCATCAGGAAGGTTCAATCCATTTAGAAGTTCCAAGAAAGTTTCTCCAGCTGATCCTTCAGCGAGTAACGCGAACATGCTCCATATAGATAGCGGCGAAATCGCAACATTCTTCTGTCCGAAGTTCTCTTGAAACGCATATACATTGTTCAGGAGTTTGAAGGTAAATTGGTTGATAGGTGCGACATCTAAGTTAAAATTGTCGGAAGGCGCCGCGGCGACCAGGCCAACAAGAGCTACGACCTTCCACATTGTGTGCGACTCAACAGCGCAGGTTTTCACGTAACACTGAGCTGGTTGTGGCGATGCGATCAATTTGAATGGAAAATTTACTTACTCGCACGCATCTCGTTAAGCAACGGTTGGCTTATCGTCGAGAACTGTATGGTATTGGGGCCGGGATGCTTTTATATGGGATCCAAATAGACATACGTTTTTTAAGCATTTGTAATCAATTTGTCTCAGCGCTAAACGTGCGTTCAATAAATCAATTATGTAGGTCTTTCAACTCTTTTATTTTTCATGTATAGACGTAGATGTGTGTCAGATGTATCCTGTTTTAAGCAAAAACAAGTTGCTTTGATAATTTGCTTAATTTGTTTATTATAACTTTGTTATCGAGAATTAATTATAGATATGAATTTTACAATTGTAAAATTGGCAATCATATAATACTATCAAGTTACAAAGTCCTTTTGAAAATGTCACTATGTTGTGAACATATTGTTTTTTTTTTAAATTTTTTTGTTAAACTACAATGTATTAATTTAAAGGTAACTGGCGTTCTCAAAGAATTAACACAAATTGCCGGCGAGTGTGAGATAATGGCATACAAAAGGTAAATACTTCACGTATGTTTAATTGTCTTTATACTTTTATTGTACTGAATGTGTTTTAAGAAATAAAAATTTACCTATGGGACAATAGAATAAAACACAAGTTACAATACGTTATAAGGGCGTAAGTTGTAATGATTTAATAATTTAGGGTTACAGTATTTTAGAAAATAAAACGATATGCTTTCGAACTGTGAAAAAAAATATAATTCGTAAAAATAATAACTGTATAGCATTCTGAGACTATAGAACTAGAATGTACCTATCAATGTTCGGGTAAAGAAGGAAATCGCAATTCGTAAGTATTCAAGTTGACCGGTCATTAAGATTCTCTTGTCAAACGGTATAAATGTTTACTCGGTACTACTGTTTGACCACAGACTATAATTCGTTTGGCATTGACAGTAAAACAGTTTACAGTGAATAAACTATTAAGTACTTAATGTTTTATATTATGTCATTACTAGTAGCACTCGTTTCAATGCCACATAAAAAAAATCTAACATCACGTTATCCTTGTATTTCTTCAAAGGGGTGGGCAGTGGTGTGAAGTGGTGTACAATATTCCCACGTTTTGGTATCGAACTCAGAATTTCAAATATTTGGTGTTACTAATAATCTATTTATTGATCATATCTGAAGTGATTTTGGAAGCATATTTTCTAGTTTTCGGTGTATACTTTTGCACTTCTAGTATTTATAAGGCAGAAGATTTCACATTGCGTGAGAAAGCGGTTTACAGTCCTCTATGCGAGAAGCATGGATTTTCCATATATAGTCCATAGACTTGTCTCTGCATCTTGTTGATTATCATTGCAAATGGAACTCACACCGCAAACTGCAAGCATTCGAACTTGAATTGCATACCTGTCGAAATCACGCCTGTAGTCCCAGAAGGGGTGCAAACCTTCCCAGAAACCTTCGCGGGCGTACGAAGGGCAACCCTTCAAAGTTTTGTAACAATTGAATAAATTGTTTAAGAACTTTATATTTTTAATGTATCTCTCTTTTATGCATCAGTTGTCTCTTTTGCGACTGCAGGAACTTTACAGCGTATTCCGCCACGCTGCTCTGATATCGACTCACGAATCGGATTGAAATATTCATGTGACGATATTGTTTGTCATTGACCATGATCATCTCTTTTATCGTTCCAGTTTTCGATGCGGATATTCTCTAAGAGTGAGAAACCTTAAGGCCGTAGTCATCATTATCAATATCAACCCGTTTATCTGTCCAGTGTAGGACTTAGGTCTTCTTTCAGAATGGAAATTATAAAGACAATAGTCTCTAGTACATGGTCACCTGCTTTAACCTTTTCATCATACTAGTACTGGCCATGAACCTCCTTGAAAATTTTCCTCCTCCAGCCCGATGAGGCGACCATCTGCAAAATGCTGCAGGCAGATGCTGCATGCATCAAGTCGAGAACAGGGCGCGATGGCGCTCATTGAGGGAAGCCTATGTCCAGCAGTGGACTAAGATAAACTGATGATGTCCTTTATGACGATGATGATAATGATATAATTTTATACCGGTGTACAAATGAAGAGTATAAACAAATAAAAAAAAATACGACAGAACCCGTAAGGAATCGTAGAGGTCTATAAAAATGGGCATTTAACAAGAATTGAGCACGTTGGTATCTAACAATGGCGCAACAGCTGACTGGCTCCGAGATGGCAGATTATATCATTGTTTTCATTCCTTTATTTCTTATGTTACATTGTTGCGGCAGCCCCATAACATAATAACTTAGAAGAATTTTTCCGGATTATAGATTTTATTTTATTCCGACATAGACATATTTAACATTTACATGATATACAGTGATAGCCTAGTGGTTAAGAATTCAGCCCCTTACTCCGGGGGTGCCGGGTTCAAACCCACGGTGCGCACCTCTTTACAAAAAGTGCGTTTTAAGTTTAAATATCACTTGCTTTATCTTAGAAAAAAATTCTAAGGTGTGTGAAGTCCACCAACCCGCACTTGGCCAGCGTGGCAGA
>DWDT01005035.1:0-10715 GCA_018245595.1 Microceris scylla
GCCATGCATCGGGCACATATCCAGACTCCGAACCACTACTAGAAAATCTAAATTAGAAAATTGTGTAGTGTTCGACCCGGGAATCGAACCCGGGACCTCCCGATCGGCAGTCGCACATCACACAACCAACACGACCAACGAACCAGACCATAAATCGGGTCATATCGGTTAATAGTACAAAATAACTTAGCCTATGCTATTTATACAAAAAAGCGAAAAAGTCATCAAGCATTAAACGTTAAAGAACTAATTTAATGACTAGATGTTTATTCTAACAGCTGTTGGAGAAGATTTGGAATGACTTCCAACATGTAACCGTTCTCCAAAATGTGCGAGGGCGACGTGGTATAGTTCTATCTCGCTTCCTCGTGTCTCGCAAAAATCAAGTGTGTATACATATTATCTATGTATTGTCCGTGATTTGCACATTATTAGCTTTAATAGGAATATAGCTTAATAAGTACTTTACATAATATATTTAGGTACATTTACTACGGAATAGTATTCACTTGTAGTGAGTTAATTACATCTATACAGTTTACAATATGACATTCTCTTTTTGGTGAGGTAAATATTACTACATGATTCTATTACGTCTCAGATGCTCTTTATAAATGTTGAATCAATGGATTGCAAAATCATAACATCAATAAACCTATACGTATCCCTGGAACATTAATGTTTAAATCTAAAAAGTATATAATACATGTCGTACGATATACTTCGCGCTCTCTGCCTACGCTGTAAGGGACTTGGCCTGAATATATGTATGAATACATATCCTAAATGATTAGAGTTTCAAGAGCGACAGAAGAATATTTATCTAATTTTACTCATACATTTTGGATATTTTTCGATGGTTCAGTTGTGTGTGTTATCTGGAATTAAAAAATATTACAAGAAAGAAAGATTTAGAAATAATAACAACGAAGTAATAAAAAATTTAAAACTGATTTCGTTAATCGCTTTACGCATACGAATTGTGAGACGTTGTATGTAATTACTTCAACACCTATTAGAGCGAGCGCAATAATATTCGTGCGACTCTACATTCGCAACACACAGCTCTCTGTACACTGAATCTAGATAAATAGAACACCTTTTATAATAAAAGTAGGGCACTGCATCAACGTTCTCCTGCACCGTAAATTAATGGTTGCAAAGGCTCAAAGAAAAATATACTGAATATTCATATTGTAAATTATGCCAACTAGGGTTTAATTTTTTTTTAATAAAGTAGAGTAGACTCGCTTTATTTCCTTTCTGGAGTGCGAATATCGCTGGCTATTGTGATATTATTATTTTACACAGTTTGCATGTATGAATAGAGTGGCGAAAGTAGAAGATTCACGTCAAGTCTGTAGGGATGGATATATTTGTTAGACTTTGTTCTCTGTCTACCCCGTAAGGAACTTTATACTGTATATCATTGCCTACGGGAGGATACCTTCTAATGGTATTTGGTGACTTGGGAGAGATACCGGGTTATGTGGAACATTTAGTGCGTTGAAATTCCCTCGGTGGCCTTTCTCTCCGCTAATAAGAGAACTCTGAGACCTACAGGACGCACCGGTGTTGAACTAGCGCGATGTTCTTACGGGTCCTATACCCGGGACAGGCGTAAGGCGTACGAGGCATATTGCTTCAACCCACGCTCTTCAGTTCCTATGACCATTCTTCCTGAAACTTTTAGCTGAACGGTTCTAGCTCCCACTCTAGTCCCTCACAATCTCGTATTACAAGCGAATAGGTAAAATACCGATTGCCTATTAAACAATTTATACATTTATATATAAAGGTATACCTAGTCAATTTAGCAATTTTCCGCTAATCCAAACGGAAAAGTTATTTTGAAAATTTAAAAATGCATTATAGAATTTTGCAACGGAATAGCTTACAAGCGCAGTCGGTACGGGCGAATTTAGAATATCATCGACGCTCATTTATCTTGCTCAGAGTATGACGGCGCGGATTTTCTGCGATAGGATTTTATTCTTCACGACACTTTAAATTGCGTTGCGCGAAAGTTTGTGTCGCGGCAACGTGACGACAACGAGCGTGAGGGACTTGTCACACCTTCCGCCTTAGAGTCGTATTGGCTTTGCGAAAAATAATTCTCAGATATATGTATATAATTCTTCTACTTGTGGATTCCTGGGGGTATCTTTGGGTTGCCATTGTAGTGAAAGATTGGCTCATTAGGATGTTCGACGTCCCAGGGCTTGTTGGAAGTATATTAGGAAGTGTCATCCCAGGAAACTCTATTTGCACGCCCAATAAAAACAGTCATTTGTTATTATTGTACAATAATAAAGTCCAATTACTGGGTACAGGTCCCAACCAGGGAACTGGTAGACACTTTACCATTAATTTTAGTATAAAGTATGTTCTGGTTAAGGCGAAGCGAATCAAATTTAGTTCTTCTCGCTTACCCTTTTTATGACGTAGGTCGCTTAGCCGAGGCGTGTGATAACGATTGGATTCGAATGAGTGTAGAGAATCCCTAATAGACGGGAATGCTTGTTTAATTGAAATAACGCCAGATGCTGCTATGCGGTATGATAAGATATCTATGTCTAAGAAATTGCGTCGCTCCTTCAGTACGTTCATTACTACGTTAAAACGAGTAAAATGTATCGAACGCCGCTTAAGGTCATAATGTTATTTCTATAAGCAAGAAACGTTCAAATTGACATGTATAACAGATCTACTGTTGCCCAAAACATTGAAAGTTCTAGAACAAAGAACTTAATAAAGAAAGTAGTCGAAGTATTATAACTAATGAAAAGGCGATTTGTTAGCAAGAAAAAAAGGTTATTATTGTCTGCCCATATCCGGGATTCTGCAATGACGAATCAAACTATACCCACGCAGTCCTGGTATTATCTTAGTCAATGTAGCCAGTATAAAAAATGATAGATGACGTATCAACTTCCCATAATGGCGGGCCGAAGAAAAAAAAAATAGTCCTTGACGTTTTCATTAATCAAATAAGACGCTAACGATGTTACTCGATAGGTTTATAGCCATTTAATTTGTCTGTATATGGTTGCCAAATTACTTGATTCTGGCTCCGACGTTCGCTTTCAAAATACCCTTTTACGATGAGATAATGAATATTTGATACAACGGCCGTATTGGAGGCTTCGACGTGGATTTGCGAATGTAATCTTTTTAACAGACAACCCTTTATTAAATAGTTTTGAAGTTGAGACTTCAAATTAAATTGAAATGATATTTTTGTACAAAGGATCCAGAACATTCTATGAAGATTGGTATACATATATAATATTAGTACTTATAGGTGTACATACTGCTGGTGTGAAAATAACCAACTCGTACTTGGTCGGCGTGGCATGCTCTAGCCTTAACCACTTTCGTTCTGAGAGGAAACCCGTGTCCAGCAGTTGAGCTACATATAAGCGAGATGCCTGCTGCATCCTAGACTACATCTCACCATCAGGCCTGATTATAGTCAAGCACAAGTGAAATGAATCCAGAAACACTGTTCCTGTTTATTAATTACATAGTTTTTTATCAAGACAATTCCTTTTCATCTGGAAAGATATGATGGGATCTACATTTACTTCAACAAATAAAGTTATTAGAAATGCCACATCCAATGCACAATGGGTCGTAATGTTCCGCGAGCGACGACCAGTTTACTAAAGTAATTATTTTGGAATCCCGCCAAATAATATCGGATCTACAAGAGGTGCGCGGATTTGGCGCCGATTCCTGTATCATAACGTTTGAGCCGTCGTATTCATTATCTGCTGCTTGTACAGATCGGATATTAGTTTGAGAATATCTTTACTATTATTATCCTTTGATATAAACTAGACGTAGTGCTAAGTGCTTATTATACGTACTATACGTTAAGTTTTACTATTGGACGCGAGTATTTGACCACAAAGGAGCCTTAGTTCATACAGCCTTTGTTCTCCAAGTAAGAATCCTATAGATTCAGAAACGTAAGATAATTACTATAAAATGAGCCAAATGGTCATATTACGCACCGTTTGTCATTACGTGTATCATATTTACACCATCACGCTGATTTGATAGTAAAGAATGTCTGCCTATGCGACTTTAAATTTCGTATAAGTATGTCAGTTATGTTGTAAATTTATTTAAATTTATATACTACGATATTCATGGGGTACATTATTACTATCTATTGATCGTAGTTAATATTGGAATAGAATATTGAATAACGATATTTTTTCTGAATCTATTGATTACAATTATTCAATCTTGTTCTATTGATTACCGTTGTTCTTTCTTGTTCTGCTGATACCAATTGTTCTTCCTTGGTCTATACATTATTATTATTGTTCTTTCTTGATCTATTGATCACTATTGTTCTTCCTCGTTTTGTTAATATCTATTGTACTGATTGAATCCGTTGAAACAATACAATTCAATTCACAATTTAAATTGTTTACGTTACAAACATGACACAATGCGAGAGTCAGTCGTATCTCAACTTCCGGCTTGTACATCAACATGTTTTATTTGTTTCGGGCAAATAAGGTGCTGAAGTACATGTGTGTTTTACGTACTTTCGAGGGTAGCGGTATAGTGATGCGGGGTGAAGTAAAAGCATTTCTACGTTTATATTCGTATATAGTTATTTCTATCAATCACGCTTGTGACCAGTAACACGTGAACCCTAACACCGAAATTTAACTATACAATTTTAAACTGCAGCTATAATCCCTGAGATCTTACCTAAGATGGTTCCATCTAGATCATCCTCGCTTTTTAACATTTTATTCTTAGACAGACGTAGGTATTTCTCCAGAATGAGAAGGGTTAGGGCTATATTCTATGAAACTGGCTAATTTCAAGATTGTAGACATTATACTTTAACTACTTTATTATATTATAATTGTTTTCTTTGATCGTTATAGCCAACAAAATTTAATCTTGAAAAGCGCAAAAAGCGAAAAATTTTAATATCAAATTGATTATCATCATTAAATTTATTTTCAACACTTATTAAGCTCATTAAATTAAATTTTATCGATGATTGTTTAAGAAGTACCTACGAAAAAGTAAAAACTGATGTACGCCATAGTATTAATTATAATCAAGATGGAATTAGGGATCAATGGGGGATGGAATTGGGGGGGATGGAATGGGGGACGGAATTATAATGATAATCGATGAGTTATTCGTATTCCTCTACGAACAAAGTTTGGTCGACTCCTTTGTTCCAGATTCGCTATTACACCCTGAAAACCTTTAACCCTGAGTTGCTTGAATTTAGTCTCGGCGGGCTAAACGGATCACTTCCTGGTCGAAGGTCATAATCGATATATAATAGATACATATTTGGTTCCTACGGTTCTGACACTACACTACAAAGACTTGAGGTATGAGGCTAGTAGGACTAGAAACATTGTTTTTGCGTTGGATCATATATTACCGTCAAAAATGTTGTAAGAATTACACGAGGGACTTTTTCTCGCTCGAATGTTGTAATGTGGTCATTTTATAAAAGACTTTATATTGTATTTTTCCATTTTTAGTGCGTAAAGATCAAAGAATATTGGAATGGATACATACATGTATGATTTGGTGTTAAGAATTTTATACACTCATTCTTCTTCTTTGGTACTAATTTTTTTACTTCATATTGTTACAGTGATAAAAAATTGTACTTATTCAAAGTTAAGAAGCGATGACGCTGTAAAGTATCTGTAATAAAACTTAACAACGCAGTCTGAATTTGTGCCCGGTTTGCGGTAATAGGCTCAGCACCTATTCCAATATGGAATGTAAACGTAATTGGTGAAACGTGCTAGTGTTCTGCACTGTTCTGCCTATCACATCGGGGATTACAGGATCGATGTTACCGATTTTTACAATTGAAACAACTGAATATCATTTACATTATTGCTTAGCGTTAATGTGCTGAAAAACTAATGACCACGAATAAAAGGAAGGTTCTTGCCATTGAAACGGTCCCGAGAGAGATAAATATGGCGCAGCCCTAAGTATGACCCGGCAATATTTTCACTAAATCGCCCAAAGAAAACAATACACGCATGGAGTTTTACGATAATGCGCAGCCCTGAGGAGTTGTGACGTCATTATCGGCTCCAGCAGTAAAACCGCTCTTGGTTTACGGCTCCGTGTAACGTTATTCGTAGGTAAAGATTCGAGTGTGAGTAAGGCGCTCATACTCCTTAGGTGCTGGATTGTAAGAAAGTACATTTTTTTCGGAGACTAAGTAGCACAGGCGCAGAACACAATATTTCCTATGAATGCGAGAATCATATTGTACTTTACGCAATTATTGACCTATATTCGCCTTTACAGAATACTCTGCGGCCTTGGTCTTCAGTCCTTCTAATTTTGCTCCGGTCGTCGCAAATAATCAACCTAGTTGTTTATTAGAAGTACGCTTGGGAGTTGTATCAAGATTATTATTATTATTTTCATTTGAGCTTCTGAGAACCTTTTAAAAGTTTTTGGTAAACAAGTTAGTTTAGGTGTTATCGTTTCGAGCGAGATACTAATGAGTTAAAGGTAAATTCGCAATTAATTCCACATTCAGAAATAGGACTTAAAATGGCTCAAATAAATAATTTGTTTCTGGTAAATAATATTTCTTTGTATTTAATAATACGAAAAATGTGCCGTCTAATAATAATTAGCACGAAAATCTTTATTATTGCTCAACTCTCTTCATTTTTAGAACGAAAACGGTTTCGGCTATAGACAGCCACGCTGCTTAAGTCCGTTAGAAAAGCTGTAGGTAATTAGTCGGTATTTAGTCCGTGGTCCGTGTTGGAGCGGAAAACGAAAACATCTTCATGCTGGAATACCAGGGACTTGTAAGGTGCGACCAAGCCCGGCACTGGGTGATCGCGATATGGCACTCCTACCAGGCATGGCTACATGCACTGACCGTTCACGGATAGCAGCGTAGGCGACGCGAGAAGCCAGGCTCTCTGATAATGTATGTACATACCTACATAATATCATGGTTTAATAACAATAACGATCTAATAACCATAAATATTTGTGAAGGTGGTAACAGTATTAGCTACGTACTTACATCAGTACTTTATTACACATACCCTAATTAAATAACTTGGTGCGGGTATTAATTTGTGCGTTTTCAATAACTGTAATTGCTCCAACGCCCAGCCACACTTGATCCCAGTTTGCAGCTTCACGATCCCCTCTGTAATAATGTTTTGATTACGTGGCGAGAGGCGGGGAAGTTCTGGATATGATGGTGAGAAGATGAAGTAGAGTCGTAGTTACCACCTGCGTTTGCCTAAGTTTGGAACGCATAACTTCGGTGCCCAAGTCTTCTGTGGAGGCTACGTTTTCATTGTACCACGACAGATTAAATTGTAACCATTTGAATTTAGTTTAATTAATATTATAATGACAAGCCGAGGACAGGGCGCGATGGCGCTCATTTGGGGAGGCCTATGTCCAGCAGTGGACTGGAATGGGCTGATGATGATGATGATGAATATTATAATAGAATGGTTTTATATCGACACTAATTTTGGTGTAAAGAAAATACTAACGAGTGATTTAAATAGTCCTAATCATGCATTAACGATATGTATGTACATATATCCACATACATAGGTTGTGAGCCACAAAATAAGATTTCTTACTTTCTAATATTTATACTCATATATAATTTTTAATGTATTTTTATCTTTCGATATTATAAAATGAAGAAAACTACACGTATTATTCGTATTCACGCACGTAAAAATATTTTCAATAGCGACTGTAAATTGTACATTAAAGTAGCTTCATATTGAGCTTAGATCTACTCTGATTTGAAAACTGTTTACGTCTCACCCGTTTAGGGGTAAATTGATACGGTGCGCATACAACATTTTGGTGTTCGCATGTAGAAAATAATAAGTCTAGAACAGTTGATGACGTGATCTCTAACAAAAATCTTTCGTTTTAACTACGGTAACAAAATGTAAGGGTCCTTGCGTGACCTTTAAACAAGCGTTTGAAAAAGTTAATATCTGGCAATAGCAGTTGGTGGCATTATAGCCATATGAAATAATTCCATAGTAATTTATTCATATTATCGTTACTACACTTTGCAATTCGATCCATTATAACACTTTTACGTGCAATCTGTAAATGTCAGTTATTAAAAAAATATACATGATTAATAAATGTGGGGAGATAAATCCCAAGACAATGGAAACACTGGCGAAGTGCACCCCTGCCGCCGACACTGTAGATTCCCCGACACTGTCAGCTAGAGTTGCAGGTCGCATTCACCGGAACTCGCTAACTTCATACGCGTATTTGCTGTATTACCGCTACAGACACCGAGCAAATATATATATGTATGTATTATGTTTCCACATCGTTGTTTCATTTTTCATCTTATGTTCCAATAAACATTTTCATTAGTTTTATATTAAAACTTGTGTATATGTAAAGAATATGAAAATCGTGTATCGAAGTATTACAAAACAGTGCGCGTACCAGTTAGAAACGCATCTGTGTGCAGTTGTAATTAGTAATAATATAATAATAATAAAATAATGTATAAATTCCTTATTTAGAAAATATTTAACATTAGTAAATGTAAAACCCTAAAATTATTTCAGAGTTTTTAATAGTATTGATATTACCTTCATTAATCTAGATAAGTGTGATTAAATGCATAAAATTAGATACGTATACCTACTAATGACAAACATTCTTTGAATTAGCGCATATATTATTACACTAAGATTTTTCTAAAATGTGGTTATGAAAATAAACAACTGGTTTGTTATACAAGTCCGTAGTTATCTGTCTGGTGCCTAGTAGCACTTGATACTAGCATCTACAAGCATGCTATACTATTAAGTATTATTTAATCAACGGAGCGCGCAAACTTGCTCCTGTGCAGGCGAGCGAGGCGTACCATCCATGGGACGGAAGTTGTAACTTTATAAAGCCCTGGTTAGACCTGTTATTGGAACCAAACTTACCTCCGATGTATTGTTACATCGTTATCATACAAAACATACTACAATGTAAACATTTTCTAATAAGAACGACACCGTTCGTTGTTCTTGTCTTCGTTAGTGAAATTGGCGAAGTTTTAATGAGCATTACGAAAGCTATGGGCATATAGAAAACCAACCGACTGTTACATAGTATATGAAGCAATTTCCATAGTTTATTGTACCTACAGATTAATGAGAGAAAAAAATTTAATTCATTTCATGGGAAGCAAAAAAGAAAGAAACTGATACATTAATGTAAACAATATGTGCCTTATTGGCAGATTGTTTGTATATATTTCACTTTACGCTTTATAATGGCGTTATGAGAGCAGCAGAGGAGCGACATATAACCTTGCTCAAGGAACGTGCAGTGAACTACGAGGGATTGTAGTACTACTGACTCCAGGATATTCAGGTGGCAGACTTGAATATACTATCCATGAAATGGTACGCAGACATTGTAGTAGGTACTTCCCGCGTGTTCTAAAGCATACAGGATGGGGAACACGGGATGGGAAACTATATATGTATACTTACATGTATATTTATTTCACACCTACTCGTAGATATAGAACAAGGTTGTGTTTATTACACAAATATTGCTCCTACGTGGAGGTAGAACCACTGACCTCGGGATCAGTAACTAGGTTCTATAACCTATGGATCGCATCATTCGTTTATAGGCACTGCATGAAAAGGCAAAATATTACATTTAAACATTGGCTACATTTATAGCAGTATTAGTCGCAATGCGACATAATTTGTCAAAATAACAAACACCGAACGGAAACCGCGGGAACTTCCGGTTTTATTTCTGCAGCACCTGTGTGGCCTTAAAATATTAATATTTAGGTATAACTGCAAAATATTATTTTAAAGCGAAGCGATGTTATTTCTTTAACAAATTTTAAAATTTGTAATTTTTTAAATTCTTTCTCTATTCGTGTAAATTGTGACACGTTACTGTATTTCTTTCTCGAATATACGCCGTATCCCACGATACTAATGGCGACGTTAGTCGCTCTGCGCCGTAATTAGTCAAACTAACGAACTCTTAATGAGTACCGCGAGAGTTGTATGTGTGTTACAGCCTACAGCATAATTACTCTCTGTTGGTTCTTAATACATACAGCAAGTGTATCGCAACCAAAGAATTTGCTTCAGCAATGAAATTAAAAAGATACTAGGGGTAAAGAAAGTCGACAACTTTCAATCAGTGATGGAAATCTGAGCAAAAACGGCTCCAAACAAAGAATATTTTGATAAAGCGTCACAACCGGTGGTGACGTTAAAAAGGATCTGCGTGTAGCACTTTGTATCTTCGGATATTAATAAGACAAGGATAAGAATCTTATCGCAGCTACATCTGTTTTTTCTTTTTATTTTGTAACACAAACATGTTCTTAGCTCTCAATGTTCTTCCTTATCTTCTTTACTTTAAAAAAATTACGTTCAACCAATAAAAATCAATGGCTTATTCATATCAACGAGTAAACTAGGCAAGAGTAACTACTACCTTTTTAAAAATATTAAAGCAAACAGGCAACAAAAATTTTCGTGTCTTCGTACCAGTAATCCTAACCACTAAAATTATATTTAACAACTAGCTAAAATACATACTATACATACATACAAACCTTCAAGAAAAGAGCGTATACCTTTCTTAAAGGCCGGCAACGCACTTGCTGACCCCTGGGTTGCAGG
>DWDT01005036.1:0-10715 GCA_018245595.1 Microceris scylla
AGCAAAGTATAATTGAGCCTTTAATGTCTTATGTTTTTCTTTGCACATTACATATATTGTTAATACTATACTGGTAAATAATACGGGTAAAAAAAAAAATATGCTGGTATTAGTCAATCTTGTTATAAATCAATTGAAATGCAAAACTAGTCTTGACTAAAACTGATT
Organism: Microceris scylla; assembly: GCA_018245595.1. Lineage (NCBI taxonomy): Eukaryota > Metazoa > Arthropoda > Insecta > Lepidoptera > Hesperiidae > Microceris > Microceris scylla. The sequence goes on from DWDT01005036.1 coordinate 169, forward strand.
GAAGTGTTACAGTTCCATTTTACATACGATCAAACTCTGATCTGCCCTCCGAGAACGAACCCTTTAAAAGAGCGCTTGTTAGGTATATACCATACCTTCTAGGGGGAATGGGAGCTGGTCTCGTTGGCTGGTACTGCGGTTGTCCACCAGCCAATGTGTTCTGGAATCTGTCCACGCAGCAAATGATCGGTATTGTTCCGTCGAAACCGCATATCTGGGGATGAGAGGAATATATACAAACATAAAGATTGAAAGTGAGAGCACCTATTATAGTCCTGTGCCTATCTCTTCGTAGAAATACAAGCGTAATGTTAGGCGTTATGTACAGGCATTACATCGAGTCGGGTACGGGGAAACTTAGATTTTCTAATAAAACTTTCTACTAGCGGCTCGGAGTGAATCTGTGCCCGGTGTGGCAATACTTTCAACTATTCCATGGTGGGACATAAACGTAACGTTTGAATACACTAAACTCCTCTGCCTACCTCTTCGGGGATTAAGCTCGGGACGTTAGTTGTTCAAAAATGTTTATTTCTTAGAAAACCACGATTATTGACTAACGAGCGAATTTGCAGTCTGAAAAACCTGCATGCGTATATAAAGAGAGAGCTACATAGAAGCAGCATGATTATATCGCCACGCCAGATTCCTTGCGGAGCCGGCAGAGAACTGAGTACAGGATATCTCTGCCCTTACAGACCCGACGTGCTTCTATATTAATCATTATTTATACAAGTTGTCTGGTCCCAGAGACTCCTGACTCCCCATCATACTAAAATTATACAATCCAAAAATAATATATTGAAAGCTTGCTTACCGAAGGTTGTTTAATTTTTATGGCGTCTATAGCTCCAGAGCATTTATGGATATTCTTGCATACGCCTTTCTGTGTACCATCCATACAGGAGTCCCCTGCGAACATAGAACGATTAATATTTCCATTGCGTAAAGTCTTTGAGGCAATAGGCTCACCACGTATTCCATGGCACGTAAACTTAACTGGTGAAAATTGGGAGTGTACTGCATACTTCCGCCTACCCCTTCGGGGATTTAAGGCATGATTTTGCGCTTAAAGTATTTATAACTCTTGATATCTAGTGGTACAGCAGTGGTCGAAAATCGACCGCAATCCATTAAACTTTAAGTTTTAAAGTCACATAGATGGGTTAGTAACCATGCCACATGGCATACTGTGTCATACCATGGAATTGCATAAAAATGCCATGGCATGACATGTCACAGCATGCTGTCAGCACGTCCTCTGATAGACGACAGTGCTGCCGTCTAGGCGACAGTGCTGCTAACTGGCCAGCAAGTTGTCTCTCATTAAGTGAGAACATTATGTGACATTACTAATTACAATCGAAATACATGTTGGTCGATAGGAGGCGTCTAATGAACAAAATGTATAGCAGGGATAGCCTAGTGGTTAAGAATTCAGCCCCTCACTCCGGGGGTGCCGGGTTCAAACCCATGGCACGCACCTCTTTACAAAAAGTGCGTTTTAATTTTAAATATCACTTGCTAACGGTGAAGGAAAATCGTGAGGAAACCTGCACACCTTAGAAATGCATAAAAAAAATAAAAAAATAAAAAAAAAAAATTCTGAGGTGTGTAAAGTCTGCCAACCCGCACTTGGCCAGCGTGGCAGACTATGGCCTTAACCCTCTCAATATGAGAGGGACCCGTATTCCAACAGTGGAATTGTAATGGGTTGGAAAAAAAAAAACACGTATAGACTAAAGTCGGTAACATATCATGAACATATCGATAGAACGCAAAACATCAAGTTTCGTCATATAAAAGGACTATGAATGTAAGAATAACATTCAAATTGTAGTTTTCTTTACGGTTTTGCATACCGTCAAATAAATGTCTATTAATAGCACTTAGTATTTTGCTGTCAGAATAATATTTAATGACAAATAATAATTAATAATACATGTTTAATAACATAGAAATAACAAACAATGACGCGGCATGAGGTTCTGCGTCAATAGTCTTAAAGTATTCTGTCTCCCACTGCAAGGCTCCAAGCTGACTGCCTCTTATTCTAATAAGTCAAGTATTTATAGATATTAAGAAGCATGTTCGCCACGAATTACACACACGAAGAATTATTCATTTCAAATACTCCTATTTCATAGTGGAATGATAGGTGTGTTAATGACAAGAACTATAAATGCTCGATACACGAGGGGGCGTTTTTAAGTTCGCGGAATGACGGACAAGGAGGGAAAATAAAATGTCAAAATTATTTTTCTTTTTCGACATATTCTGCAAGCCGAATACATTTTTCAGATCTTTGTATTAGCTTATTTAAACCCTCATAAAAAAATTTTGTCTTTGTCGTAAATTTAGGAATAAATTGCGTCCTTAAGTTGTTCGTCTGTAGAACATTTCTTTCCACGAAGCTTTTTTTTCATTTCTGGAAAGAGATAATAATCGCTGGGAGCCAGGTCTGGATTATGGGGTGGGTGATTTAAAATATCAAAGTCCACCTTATGCAGGGCAGCCAGTGCAATACGGCTCTTGTGTACGGGCGCATTGTCGTGCAACAGCAGGAAAATTAACCTCTGGTTAGACGAGGAAAATTAACCGTTCTGGTTAATTTTCCTCGTCTTTTTTCTTTAATGGCTTCTTTTAACCGCTCCAGGATTGTTGCGTAATATTCTCCGGTAATAGAGACACCTTTATCTTTATATTCACTAGCTGTACCCGGCGCGCGTTGCTACGCCAACATACAAATACATACATATATGTATATACCAATTTTCATAATAATCGGTACAGTAGTTTTTGAGTTAATCGATAACATACATACAAACATTCATTTTTATATATATAAAAATTATACTTAATTTAAGAGAAATGTTGATTTAAAACATTTCACTATACTTATTATTATCGGGGAAAACGTAGAAACGGCGGACGACGCGTGCGGCCGTGGGATCATCATTATCATCATCATCAGTCTATCTCACTGCCACCGGTGGACAAGTGGTAGTAGTAGTGGGAGTGTACTACACTACTCAACTCTCCCCTTTAGTGAATACAGGCGTGATGTTACGTTAGAATGTAAACCACGATAAGCTGAAGTATACTCTGAATGCGGCGCACTACTTGTAAAGGCGTTGATGGCAGTACTATTATAACAATAATACTTCTCTAGCAGGGGAGAACAGGGTTGGAAGTTCCCATTTGCAAATAACATGAAGTTTTAGTATCAAAATAAGGGGTTCTATTGTCAACGCGTGTGAAAATTATACATACTGTTCTTGTATGCTTATTGTTTTTTGTAATTGTTTTTTTTACAGACGCGACTCTTCGTCAAATGTTGGAGCGGAATATCCATTTCCACTTTGGGAAGGGCGTAAAGTTCTGTTTTTGTCTAAATTGTTCCGCTTATGACCAATATATTGTTCAAATCAATCAACCGTGTCTATAAACGAGGGTATGTAACGTTTATTCCAAGAAATATTAGACAGAAAGAAAATAAATAATAATAGTGGTACAACGCAATTATAAAGTAGTCCAGTCAACTCGTTTCTCAGTGGATATGCACGAAGGATGACACACTAGTAAACCCAACAAATAACTGCTTGGACAACGATCTCGTGTATGGATAATCCGTGTTGTCTTTACGACGATAAGAAATTTGCATGCTAATGTGCAGCGGCGCCCCGGTTGCGGGTACCAGTACACTAGACCTCACGCCACTTGCGGAGAAGGGGAGGGGTCTCTCCTATCTACTGGCATATATTTTCTCCTTTTATAAGTAATAGGTACTATCGGCGAGGGGTCAGCAGTTTGTATTTTAATGATTGTCAGGCATGTACTTGCTCACTGCTGCCATACGTGGTGCCTGCCGCCGTCGCCTAGGGTGCCACGTGCGCTCGCCCGGACAAATGCTCAACACTGCCAGGAATACGACACTTTACACGATTATACATTTTATTTGTTTAATCCCATTTCAATCACGGTATATACCTCGCACGTTTTTTTCATTCATACGTGTGACACCTATGACAAGTTAATTTTAGCTTAGTATAAATATTAAGAGCGGATCTGCGTCAGCTCGTGTAACTGGACGGCCCTTCGACAGCATAAGGGCGTTGTTCGAGAAGTACAAACGCTGGGCTGCACTGAGTACTGCCAGCAAGCACGAGGCGTCGCTAGCGCCGCGCGGCCTCGCAGCGGCCGAGCGTCCGTGCAATTAGCGCCACGAGTGATGACATCGCAGCCCGCGTCGTGCAAATACAAGGCCTCGGCAACTGTTCGGCCTCGCTCGACAATACTCTGCTTATCAATTGTTAAGACGACGAGCGATCTCCCGGCATTCCGCCGGTGTGTATGTGCACAGAGTGGCACACGAGCGGCCGGCGGCCCCCAGTTACCGCTCCGCCCGAAGAAGTGCACATGCTTCTTTGCAAAGGTTTTAAGGAGGACTATCACCGTCGATCGGATCAGCTGGAACGTGTTACGTGCACAATAGCACAAACATAAAAGCTCTTACCGACTTCACCATTTCTACGGAGCGAATATGAATCTGCAGTAATATAGCTTCATGATGTTCTATAATAATAATAATTTGAGACATCTCATCCCTGGCTCGTCGCCCCACACTAGGCTAGGTCCCTACTATGCCGAGGTGATAAATTAATGTACAACGAAATACATAATTTGCAATAGAATCGAATAGATGTCGTAAATATGGGGATAAGTTTTTAAAAAAACTGTTAAGTTACGCGTAAAAAATATATGCAGGTCCCTAAGTACATATTATTGTGAACAATTTATTTATCAGATTGTAAATCACATGAATACTCGTCCTAGCCTGGATCTAATCGAGGACTCGCGACTCAGCATCGCGCCTGTTGCTCCCCAGAGATGCGGGCGTGGTGCAACTCGCGGTACAGAATGCCGTGCGGCCTTGCGATTAATGGATCTGTTTAATGCTGCCGAACGCCGCCACGCCGCGGTTATCGTTCAGTGGTAATTAGTTACTAGTTGCATCAGTTCACTAGAACTACTTTCTCGCACTACTTCATCAAACAAGCGGCAACATTTCATAATGATCACATGTGTATTCGAAGTTTGCGGAACCGTTTTGCTTCGAGAGTGCCAGTGTAGCCGTGGACGTGCGCGGGCTGCAATGGCTACGATAAGGTGGACGAGCTCACACGCCACTTTGCCTTCAGTACGTACTAAAAGACGAGGTAGCCCGAGCAGTCAGAGGGCGGGCCCCGGCCGAGCTGCTTCATCATTCAGTACTCATATTTTTCATAATTATAATAAATCTCAATCAGCGTCACCTTGACTTTACAATTATATCCATATTAATGTTTATTAATATTTTAGGATAAGCAGGCGACCGCGACAGCTTATGTAAATTCATCGGTTGGCCCCGACCAAATCGATAAATGTCTGTTTAATATGTCGTTGCGGCAATACACTTCTCAGTGTTGATTGTAAATAATTAAACACCAGGCGCCTGAGAGCGGTACCTCCCGGTCGGGGGTGGGCTAACATGAGCAGTGTGACCACGATGGAGGCCGGCGTAATGTACAGTGCACTGCTGAGTCGAAGGCGTGAGACCACACGCGACAGCAGAAGATACGAGCCTCGGCCAGGTTTCCCAAGGTCACAATATGATGTAGTAAAGCAGACGAGGTCACCTTCGGCCGCCTTTCATTTTTATACCAACAGTGTAAACAGCGCCAGTAACAGGGCGCTAATCAATAGACTGACATTGGTGTCGCAATGCCTGTTGTCAGGTTACCCAACACGAGAGCGTGACTACCGATCGAGGGATCCTGGGTTCCACCTCCGGGTAGAGTAATATTGGGTTTTGTAACTTGAATTTCCTAGTGGCTTGAACCCTGGATTTGTGCCCGGTGTATGGCGAATGGTCCACCATCTATTCCATGGTGTAACGTGAACTCGTGAAATGTGGGAGTGCGCTACATTCTTCTACCCGCCTCTTCGGGGATTACAGGCGTAAAAACAAAACATATCCGACGATTAAAGCTGCTTCAAACTCGTGCAAAACAACTTGTTACTCCTTGTGACGAAAGTATAGTTACTCGTACACTCGGCGAGTAGAATCGGCTTCGAATGAACTTATATTTAACATGATATTGTTGTTGAACACTAGTACCCTAAATATGTTGCTGCGCGGATTCGGCGACGTTCAACAAGTCTTCTACCTCAACACTAATTACCTTACCTATGCCGCTTCACTCGTAACAAATGTTGAAGCGGTTTCGGAGCCCGCGGCGGCCGCCTCACCTTTTCATAAATTAGTACCTCAAAGTTTATAATCAAGCACGGTATTTTTAAAAATATTCATCTCCATGTCGTTGGGATACAACGCTACAAAAATATATTATGAAATTCTTACCTGACGGTGTACTGACATAATCTGCATGAGAATTGCATGCCTGCTGTAAAACTATAGTTTGGATCGAGACGCAGTTGCAACCAAATTACGATTTTCCAATTTATAGGCAGTTATAAAGCAGTCCGTGCGTGTCGACACTGAGGAAATAGTATCCTAGCACTTTAGATGAGCGCAGGTATGCATGCACCTGCCATATCGTATGTACGTACGCGCACGGCCTTGCGAGCATAGTCACGATCATCTGCGTACAATCCGACGCGTGTAATTGAGAGGGCAACAGCAGTGCGGCGCCCCGAGGTCAAGGCCCTCGCGGCCGCGCGCCCCCGCGCGCCTCCGCGCGGCACGACTCATTCACTACTACACTATCATCAATCGATCGGAAGAATTCGTCCCGGGGGAGGAGGGCCGCACGCGAGGACTGAGGTGCGAGCGTCGAGAAAACGCACCTACAATTGACACCCGAAATTAATTGGCCCGAGCCAACTAGCTGTCGTGTGCAGTTCTGATGGCGGTGATGGACTGTGGATTTAAAAAAGTAGCACCCGACAGGGACCACATTCCCGCACATAATAATTATTTCCGTGGCTACAATCAAATGTAAATTAAATTCGACAATCATCCTCGTCGCATCAGGGACATTATGTGCAGCGCCTCCAGTCTGCAGTAATTGGCTCTGCTCGCCGACGTCTCACGGGTGTACTAGATGCTAGTGAAAGAAAGGTAGGTCTAAAGCTGTTTCACACGTGCGTTTTCCGGCGCGGGGGCACAGTGCGGTGCGAGAGGAAAGGTCTTACAGCGCACCAACGCGCGTATGAGACGCGCGGCACAAAGCGCACGTATACGCGCTTCTACGTACGTACAAAAACGAGCCTGTGCGCGCCGAAAATATACTGGTCTAAAAGCACCCTTCATTTCACTGATATTTCTGTGGCGAGAAAACAATTCACTTTTAAATTCATTTTCTATTTAAGTCCTAGAGAAGTTTTTGGTTTTTGTTGGAAGGCCTTATTCAGATATACGCGATATTCGCTGCCGCTATGGGTCGCGGCTATTACAAAACCCGGCACATCGTTCAGATAGGCGGTATCTTTTCGCGTGCTTTGCGTAAAACACCACAGCAGCGATTGAATATATTACCAAAAATCAAGAGTTTTGCTATCCACACCGGGAGCGACATCTGCTTAGGTTTGACCAGTAGGAATATCGCTTACACACTCGTTTTCGTTACAAGGGGGCGTCCGTTAATTACGTGAGGCGTTCAAGGGGGGAGAGGGTTAAGTTGAATCTCATCTAATTTTACTTTGGGGAGAGGGGAATCTCGGCAAATATCACGTAATTTTTTTTCGCAAGAAAAAGTAAAAGTGCTTGAAAAAAGTATTTCATATTATGTAACGATTTAAGTATTTTATTATTAACTTTTCAATGTTATTCTAGTCCATTTTTTCAGTAATCTTAAGTAATTGTCTTAATTATACTTAAATAAGAATTAAAAGCAAATTATTGTTTTTCTGTAGAATAAATCCAATACACGAGAGATATATACATTTTTAAAAATCTCATGTGAGATTGGAGGGTGGGGCAGGGGGGTCAAAAAACTCCAAAATCACCTCGCATAATTAACGTACGTGCCCTAACGGTGACGAGTGACGACTATCGATTACATCTGGATATGCCTTACATTGATAAGGCAACCGACCGAACTCAAATGAAGGACTTCCCGACAGATTTCCGAACGTAATTTTTTATATTTGTCATGCACAAACGATCTTCGAGGTAACCTTGAACATTCGGTAATTTGCCTAAATCAGAAGAATCTAGGTTATTTATATGTACGAGTATAGAGTAAAAATGAACATGAAAACACGCCGTTTCGACATAAATAGAACCAGTCGAGTCAGAAGGGCGCGCGCGCGACGTTCTGCACACGCGTGTGTGAGGGGAGGTGGGTAACGGAAAACAAAATTTAACTGACTATACAATTTCTCTGTGAAATGCTTTGCCAGCTATTTTAAAGATAATATTAAGCATCCACGTGACGGTTTCAGTCGATGTAAGTACATAGCGGCACTCAGAGGTTTCAGGCGGACACGAAACGGTAGTGTGTTCGCCGAGAGCGCTTAACGGCACATCTCAATAAGGCTGCAGGGTGGCAGAGCCACGCGCGCACTGTGCCGGTAGCGCGGTTGGTTTTTGCGGCGCCGCGTCAGACCATGCGGCGCGGAGGCTGAGTCACGGCTCTCCACCGCGTTCGTTGCATTAAACATGTAAAACTCGATATTTCCTGTTGGGTTTTTACAATTATAATAATAATTACAACGGTAGCCTTTTGTTAGATTTGAACGATTACTTACGACGATAATTAGTTCTTTAGAAATATTGAAAACAATGCTTGAAAACTGATTAATCACTTTTTAGGTAATAGTGGAAAAGTGCGTTGGATGTCATCATGAGAGGCGTTAGGACTACACTTACAAACCAGTGTAACTGTGGACTTAACAACTTAGCGCCCGACAGGGCCCACAGTCCCTCACGCAATAATTATTTCCGTGGCTACACTCGCAAATGTAAATTGAATTCGAAATTCATCCTCGTCGCATCGGGGACATTAAGGGTGCGTTTCCACCAGGGATGTGCAAGTCAGCGTAGCGAGGTATATGTTTGTTAAGAACCAATAGGAGCCCTTCCTTTACCTAGCCTTGCTCAGTACAGGGAAGTGGTAAGGATCCTATTGGTTCTTAACAGACAAATTCCTCGCTACGCATCCTCGCTCATCCCTGGTGGAAACGCACCCTAAGTGCAGCGCCTCCAGCGTAATAGCACATTAAATCGTGAAGAAAAAGAGACGTGCGTGAGAGCACAAAGTGCGCGTATACGCGTGCGGATAAACACAATTACACGCGCCGAAAATTCGCTGGTCTGAAAACTCCCTTACACGCGTCCCGATCGGACACCGCTCGCAGACACGCGCTCGTCACGCTCCTTGTACGATCTACGACAGAACATACTGGTCGCCTTGGAACGTCCTAACACACATCCGGAATGTTTGGCTCGCTTATGGACGTATGGTTGAAATAAGGATTTATGCTTGTTTTCAAGTTTAGAACGCTGCATATTCCGTTACCAATAAAATGAACGGTTTCCTTTATTATAGATGAATATTCGTAAAAAACTTCTTCATAATTCAATATGCCACAATACTAATTTCACAAGTTCACCATTGCCAGGAGCAGCCTCGGCGCGTGTCCGGCGCCAGGTTCGACGCTGCAGACTGGCCGCGCCCCACACCACTATGATGGCCCCTCAGACGAGGACAGCCGCTTCATTGTAAGACAATCGTTATATACACTTTAAATACCTTACAAACAAAGTAATATAAGGACTGTCACGCTACGCTGGATATGTTGACACCTATGGTAGCGTTACACCACAACGAACCGATCCGACTCGTTTCGCGATCTATTCATCAATCCAGAAAACATAAACATTCAAAAGGCGAATGACAACAACTCCTAATTCATAATATGCCCTATTGTGCTGTTTTTAAATAATAGTAAGTGATAGTGTAGGAAAACAAAGAGTGATAAGTTGGAGAACACATTGAGGTACGCAGCCGACTGTTTCCATGTAAGGTGTCATCAGTTCCGCAGGCCGCGCGGCCCGGAGGGTGTCGCGGTCGGCGCAGCGGATTCGCATCTCCCAGTAGCCACTGGCGAGCGCACCAACAGATATTTATTACCAATTAATTCCCAGGCGGTAACTCGTAAATTGATTAAGAGTGTTGTCTCATGGAAGCTTGTGAACGTCAGCGGTCACGCCGAGGATGGAGGGTGAAGAGTAGCAGCCTCGATGACACAGAAAAAAATATGGTCAATTATTTCTTTTAAATTGAAAATTTGTCGGATGATAGTTTATGTATTATACTGACTAAAAATCGTTAGCGAGTTCGGTCTCGGCGCGAATATCGTCAGCCGATGGCCTGAAGAGTGTAACGCAGGAGCCAGGCATCTGTGGCCTATACGTATACATGCACCAGCTGACGAGTTTTCCCATGGCAATTGAAGTTTATCTATTCTTAGGATAAAAAGAAAATATTTCAACAACTACCCCCCTTTAGACGCAGAAGAGGTCCCCCACTAAACATCTA